>LOEQ01001092.1:179961-191401 GCA_001685075.1 Bramus lutescens | reverse complement strand
AAGAAGAAGAAGAAGAAGAAGAAGAAGAAGAAGAAGAAGAAGAAGAAGGAACCACACATTTCCTTACGATTTTTCATGGGGCTCGTGGATTCCCTGGTTAAGATGTCTGCCTTAGCTGACCTTCAGGAGCTCCTGTCCATCCCGTCGGTCCTTGGGCCAGTGTTCCTGTGGCTCACATGTTCATGGATCACCTGAAGGCACATGGTAGCAGTCCCTCACTTCACAGTTTACAAAGTGTCACAGAGCAAAGTGACACATTCTCCCTTCCGCAGCAGTGGAAGCCAGCTCCACCCCTTAAGCCTCCTTTCCTGGCACCATCACAAAAGACATGCTCTCTTGGCTCTCTCAACATTAGGGGCCCCTCACAGAACAAGGGGTCCTAAAGGGGATCTGCTCCCCTACCTTCCCTTTGGGTCCTTTCCAGCCCTTGAGACGTGTCCTGCTCCCAGACCCGCCCCTACATGCCCTGAGTGCCACCTGTCCTGTGGACTCACTAACAAGTACCTGTAAAGCTCCTCTGGGCTCAACCTCCAGGGCCAAAGGGGAGAATTAAGACACCAGAGTTGAAAGATACTGGGCTTCAGAAGCAAGCACTAAGTAGACATGAATAGCAGAGAGTTTCAAAGGCACCCATGGAAGTCCATGTCCGGCCTTTCCGAATCCCTTTGAGCATTCTGCTCACAGAACCACTGACTCTTCATCCTAGAAATGAACCAGGGCCTTTATACTTTTTCATTTCGATGGGAAAATGTTGGCAGCAGCTTTGGGCCTCTCGGGCATACAGGTGTGTCCCCAAATCATGGAACTAGAGATTCCCCCTCGGAAAATAACAATTTTGAGATGAAAGACTTAGTCATGCGATATTGAGGAAACTGAGGCTTGGTAAAGTCCACTTCTTTTCTCAGACCCATGCAGGTGTGAAAGCCAAGATGACTCACCCCAAAGATCCAGAGAAACACTCAGACTTCCCAGAGCTCATTCTCCTCTGTACACCTTACAAGCATGCCCACATCTTCCAAAGTTGGACTCCAGTCCACAATGACACACTCACTTCCTCAATGACTGTTTCATGCATGGGCTTGACAGTGCTAACTGGCCTTCCCTCATGACCTTACATTGACTCAATTCTATAAAGATTATTTTCAAATAAAGTCATATTCTGAGATATTTGAGACTTAAGATTTCAAAATATGAACTTGCAGGGGAGACCCATCCCAGCTCCCAAAAATTTGTATATTCATAAAAAGAAAATTCATAACTCTATTGATGAGATAGTACAGGAGGATAGCATGGAGGAAGCGTGAAGGAGCAGCCCGTCACACCATGATGACAGCCGTCCTGCTATGGAGGTCCCTCAGCACAAAGGCTGCTTCTGTTAACCGCCAGCTAAATAAGGTTCTTCTGGGGCCTGTCCTGTGTCCGCATGGTGTTTAAGCACATCAAGCCAATCAGTACGGGAAAACCTCAGACAAGCCTGGGTCCTAATGAGCTGAGGGTAACTTACTGCTGTCAACACTCCATTTCCTTGACCATAAAATGGGGCTAACCTATTCCAAACACTTCACAAGAAAATAGGGAATAGAATCTAAGACAAATAAGTGACATTACATGAACAGTAATTAATGCCAAATAATTTAAAGATAGTAAGATGGTTCCTTTTCCTTTAAACAACTATGCCCCCATCTGTATGCACACAAATACAGGCATGCATAGACACAGCATGCATACATATACATATACACAACCACACACATACAAACATGCATGCACACATTATAAACACAAATATACAAGTATTCACATACATAAGCATGTGTACATACATAAGCATGTGTACACACCACACACACACACACACACACATACCATTACCAAAGAGAGGTATATCAATAGTGGTGTTTCATAGTGACCCATTAGACGTGAGCCACTAACTCTGGGTCACTAAGTCTAGTTCAAGTCTGAATGAGCTTTGTAGACAATACTCTTAATTCTGATGAACAGTGTAGGGAGAGGGCTCACTTGCTGCTGCCAGGAAGCTCTGTGAGTCTTGTATGGAGGAAGGGCCTGTGTGGGGTCCTGAACACAGCAGAGGCAGTGACTGGTCGTTGGATACAAAGGACCTTAAACACAAGCTAACCTTGGGCGTGGCAGATCGGCAGAAGAGCAGCAGTCTGGTAGCAATGGGCCAGACTCCTATACCTGGGCTTGAATCAAGGATCACAAACTTGAGCGAGTTACTTAGACTCATTGTGCCTCAGTGTCCTCATCTGTAAAATGGAGCCAATTATGATACTGTCTTCATAAATGCTGCAGTGTGACTTATGTGGCATAATATTTGAAAAGGTCTTAGAATGATGTCTGGAATGCAGCAAGTTGCCTGAAGTTATTAACCACTGTGGCTCACCCTGTCCATTTATGGACATGAGCTGATCAGCTGGTACATGCTGAACTTTTGCTGGTTGCATACTCCGTCTCGTCCCGCAGAAGCACACAGCAGAGGCACAAAGCCCAGCTTGCTTTAGGAAGAGTTACAAAGACCATTCCAGAAAGTCATGGAAAGCAGATGACTAGCACGTGACCTGACCTGGATGGAGACCAGTAAGAGTAGGCATGTTTCGGGGAGAAGGCAGAAGAGATGTCTGTGTGCCTACAGAGGCTCCATAGCAACCAGCAAGCTGCTCTGGCTTGGAGGAATACAACGTGAGCAGTGGGCATATGAAATGCATCTGAGCAGAGAATGGGAGATAGTGAGATTGTTTCTGTTAAGAACTCCAGCAGAATCCCTTGCTGTCAGAATCGGAGAGTGGTATACTCGAATTTGCCTTTCAAGCCCAAGTGCAGTGCTAGTTGTCAAGGGAGGGTAGGAAGGACCCTGGAGATGAGGTACTCGTCCGTTCAGCAGGCTGGCGCGGCTGGCAATATGGGAAGGGCTGCAGAGAGAAAGGCGGTGTTAGGGAAGCTGAAGGGGGCAGAGTGTGACTAGGTGGCAGGATAACAATGTGAAGAGGGAGAGGTGTTGCAAGCGTGAGCGACTGTGTCTAAAAGAAAAGGAGGCAGAGGGATCCAACCTAAAGTCCCAACCATAGGAATCAGGTCCCAAGTCCTGAGCAGCCCAGGGTGAGGGAACAGGGAAGAGCAGGGCAGAGCCTGGGACCAGAGGACAAGAGTTCAGGGGTGAGTAGAGAGAACAGGGCCCACTGGAGAAGCCAAGGGGCACCCAAAGAATTCAGTCACATGGAGTTAGGAATGTCTCCTACCTGAGGGGACCAGGAAAGAGGAGGAACCCATGAATGCCACCTGGATTTAGCCACCAGGGGGCAACAGAGGACTCCGGGGACTCTGGGGCAAGAACATAAGGGAGAGTTAAGGGGGAGAGGGGTGCCATGGAAACAGAAACAGTGGGCAAGGACCGGCGTCTCTGGCCACTCTTTCGGAAACGGGAGTGACAGGGATGGAAGAATAATGAAGAAGGAGCCAATAGGTGGCGATGGAAATGCACAAGGGAGCGGCACTGTCCCCAGGGGGGAGTAACAGAATGCAGCACTGTCCCCAGGGGTGGTTAACAGAATGTCTGCTCCTCGCCTCTCTCTTCTAAGAAGCTAAGGTGTCAGGCTGCTTAGCTGAAACGTTTTATGTAACCTGCCTTTCAGCAGAACTGGATAGAGAGGCTCAGAAAGTAACCTAAGGGCCTCGATCTCATTTTGCAAATCCTATCCTGATGCCTCAATGTGGACCTTGTTCTCAGAGAGACTCACCAGTAATTTTAAAACGTGATGTATTTATCATCTTAGTTGGTGATCTTTTTTTCACAGTTATTAAAAAGCCAAGTTTTCAAGGTCATGCATCTACTACAACTAATTCAAAATATTTTCAACATCTCTCCGAAAACTTGTGTATACCAACAGTAACGCCTTCGTTTCTCTAGCCCCAACCACTAATCTACCATGGTCTCTTCGATTTTGCACTTTTGAGTGTTTTATAGGAATCCTGCAATGTGTTTTGGGGCTGGATTCTTTCCACTTGGGATAGTACTGTTGGTGCAGGTTGTAGCGAGAGGATTCTGATCCATTTTCTACCAGCATAATAACCTATATTATGGATATGCTAAGTTCTGCTTACTCCTAAATTAATGGACATTTGAGATCATTCTTAATCAAGACAACTATGAATAGGTCCGTTTTCATGCCAAGATACATTTTCAATTTGTTTGGAATTGTGGGATCAGCTAGTAGCTATATATTCAACTTTTTAAAGAAAGAAATTTAGAAGAAGTTGTTTTTCCAAATGGTTTTGCCCCTTCTTATCTCCACCTTCCATGGGTAGGGTTACAATTTCTTTACACCCTTAAAAGAACTTGTTGTTGTTATTGTGCCTTTACTTGGAGCCAATTATTACTGTTTGGGCTTCCATTCCTCTAATGATGACTGTGGCTGAGCAACTTTTAATGTACTTACTGCTCATTGAAGATGTGTGTATTCAAATCCTTCGGCTATTGTTTAACGGGGCTGTTTCATTCTTGAGTTGTGTGAGTTCTTTACACAGTCTACCTAGACATTCCTTATGAAATAAACAATTTGAGATGCTTTATTCCATTCTGTGAGTTGTCTTTTCATGCTCATGATGATGTCTTTTGCCACACAGACATTTTTATCTTGAAAAGGCCCACTTTTCTTTGGTTGTATGGGAAATAATAGCAAACCCACATCCTGGAGATTTATACCTGTGTTTATTCCAGAGATTTTGTAGTTTGGTTTCTCATATTGACTTCTATCATCAATTTTAAGTTAATTTCTTTTGTTTACAGTGATACAGGAATCCAAATTTATTTTTCTATGTGGTTATCTAATGAGCCCAGCACCATTTTTAGAAAATAATCTCTTTCCCTACCGTATTGCCTTGATGCTGTCAAAGACCAAGTGACCGCAGATGTGTGAGGTTATTTCCATATACTTCATTCTACTCCACTGAAATCTGTGTCTATCTTTCTCCCAGATCACAAAGTGTTGATAACCACAGGAATGTAGTCCTTTCTCAGTAGGTCTTTGTCCTAGTGATATAATGTGTAACATTGGTTGCTTTCCTTGTATTGAACTAACCTTGCATTCCTAGAATAAGTCCCACTTGGTCATAACGTTTCATCCTTTATACAGCTAGACTCGTATCTGGTTTTGTCATTTGTTTGGTTTAATTTGTTTCAAGACAACCTTGCTACTTGCTAGCACAAACTGTCTATAACAAACAAGATTTTTCCAGTGAGAAAGAGAGAACAGGTCACCCTAACATTATAGCAAAAGTCAGAACCTGACTCTTATCAACCCTAAATAACATATGCATCTCACCATAAACCAATGAGTGTGGCCGACAGAATGAGGTTTACTGATTAGTTTGGACCTGGATATAGGATCAGTCCCCATAAAGGCTTGATCAGAG
Source organism: Bramus lutescens (assembly GCA_001685075.1). Taxonomy (NCBI): domain Eukaryota; kingdom Metazoa; phylum Chordata; class Mammalia; order Rodentia; family Cricetidae; genus Bramus; species Bramus lutescens. Next base: position 185,971 of record LOEQ01001092.1, on the reverse strand, counting down.
TGAGAGGTGGAATACCCCCCTCCAAGAAAAAAAAATGGTAGGGCCTTAGTTTGCCAAAAGATGATTGATAGAAGGTGGGTGGCTGCAGGTAATCGGTATCCACCACAGAGTGAAACTAACAGTTGAAGGGACGTCTTACGGGAGCAACAGAGGGCTGGGTGTGCATGAAAGTCTATGAGTGATAGACAACATGGGAGATGAGGTCACCTGCTGGAGGGAGAGTGTAGAAGAGTTCAATGGAAAAATTAAAAGGAAAGAAGGACACAGAAGCTGGAGAGGTGCACTCAAAAGGTCCTGGACCCAAAGGTAGGTACTGGACTGTGCCTTGCTGTATCTCCCAGATTGGCTGCAGCACAGGGTCTTTTGGGGATGGTGAAAGAATGAATTCTGTGAGCTGGTAAAAACAGCCAATCAAGTAGGCCAGGAGACACTTTGCAGCCAGCAGGAAGAGAAGCCATGCAGGACTGATTGACAGGCAAAGGGTGGGACGTTAGGATTAGAAGTCTTAGGAAAGTCCAGCAGCATTTTATAAGGTCAGGAGACAAATGTGGATGTTCGACTGTGCTGGAGACCTCAAAGGGAGGCTATTCTAAGGAAGAATAAATGAATACCACTGCAACTATTAGGTACCAAGAATAATATAGCACATAATATATTAATAAAAATTACTCAATATTGCAGTCTTTAGGTATGGACAAAGACAATAATCTTACTCCCAAAAATCTCTTGAAGAGTTAGGGAGGGACATGGTCAGCCTCACTGAGTAGAGTTTAATCCAAGCACTGGGACAGGGCCCGGAAGGTCATGCCAAGGATTACAGCTTCGTCTTGAGTAGAAGGAAACTATTAGACCTGTGTACCCCAGGACATGGCAGATTAGAGCTGCATTGCTAAAATGTCGCTCCCTCCCAGGAGAATACACTGGGAAGGAAGCTACTACATTGTCCTGACGATGGTCAGCTGGAGACTTGAGCCAAAGTATGAACTGTAGCCACAGAGGGCATGAGCAGGTGGGGAGCCAACACAGGAACGGATTCAGCGAGAGAAAGACTGAGAGCCAGTGCAGGAGAAGGCAAGGGAAGGGTGATATAATGGCTAACACTGACTGTCAATATGATGAGATTTAAAATCATCCAGAAAGCAAACCTCTAGGCAAGTCTGTGAAGGCATTTACAGAGGGGTTTAAATGAGGAGCGATGATCTACCCTGATTATAGGAGCGCCATCCAATAGGATGGGCTCTCTGAGCAAAAAGGATTAAGCAAGCTTAAAATCAGTAGCATCTCTCTCTGCTTCCTAACTGTGGATAGAATGTAACCAGCTGCCTCATATTCCCACTGCTATGCCTCCCCACTAGGCTGGACCACACCCCCCACCATGCTGGACTACACCCTTGAACCATGAGCCACAGTCAGTCCTCCCTTCTTCATCTTACTTTCATCAGGTATTTGGTAATAGTAATACGGAAAATAACTAATCCAAGAAGAAAGAAAAGTATCTTAGGCAGTGGTTGCGAGCTCCCAAAATAAGGATGATTCAAAGAAGAGGGGTCTGGCAGTGTGGACAGCCATATTTTACCAGATTTCTGGTATTCTGCTTTACCATCTTCTTCAAAGGCACAATTCAGAGAGTTGGTACATATATATATATATATATAAATATATATATAACTAGGAAGAAGTTGACATAATCACAATATGGAATTTCACAGCTACATCCTGCTTGGCCTTAATTTCAAGTCATACCTGTTATAGGATCTGAGCAACCAAAGGTTCCCTGTCACTCAGAGGGAACGGTATTCACAGTCACAATCAGTCAGCCAGCAAAGGCTTGCCCTGCACTGGAGCTCTGCTAAGCATTCCCTGTGTGGAATCTCAGGTGTCCCTCAGAAAGGGGGGAAATGTCGCTCTTATCATTACTTGATTTTAGAGGCAGAAAGAGCTCAGAGATGATACAGTAGACAGATGGCAGCCAGTGAGTGACAGTATAGACTGAACCGGACTCTAGTATGCAACAATTTAATTCCTTGTGTATACAGTAGGCTTAGGGCCACAAGGATGTAGGGGAATCATTTTCAAAAATGCCTTCTCTCTTTCCAATAAACCGCAATGAAGGCAGAACGTTATGGCTACACAAGGTTCTGAGAGGTGACAGTTGCATGCTCAGGAAATATTACAGAAGTTGAGAGGTGGGGACGTTGCTAGAGCTAGAAGGTAGGGAGAAAGGCTGCAAGATGCCTTCTGTGCAGGCCACTGCCTTCGTGCTGAACACTCAACAGCGTGAGCATGGGGCATTACCAACCAGGCAAAGGTGGAAACAAGGCTCTGAGGTCCTATCTATCCCTTATTGCTGAATTGTTTGCTAAGGACAGAGTCGCAGAAAGAGAAAGTCTTTGCCTTCATCTCTCTACCCACTGATGACCCCACCAGGCTCCAACAGATAATCCCAATCCGTTATACAGAAGACCTTGGTTAAGCTAGAGGGATCACACAACAAAACTAAAAGTCCTGAATCTGGGGAAAGACAGGAAGGGAAAAGGGAGGTTGCCAGAAATAGAAGGGCGATGGAAGAGTCAGGGAAGAAAGTAACAAGAATGAAGAATGCAGTGTGTGTGTGTGTGTGTGTGTGTGTGTGTGTGTGTGTGTGAAACTGCCAAAGGACTTATTTATTATAAAACAAAATCACATCAGTAGTCTACTTACAATTTTACTCATTTGACAAGCTGTCTGTCTGTCCTTGAAAGTATCCAGTGACATGTCTGACCAGCCAGATCATCACTCACCTGGGCATGCCTACATGCACACACAGCTTTCCTTGTAGGATGACACCACATTCCACAGATTGCCACAGATGGCAAACAGCAGCATGGGGGAACAGGGCCCCCCATAGCCACAAGAACCAGGGCAAAGAACTCAGCTCCGTTTTGGAAGCATCTACAGGCTTGATGCACAAGGAGACCCGTGCTCAGTTTCTGCCTGAACACTCCCATGGAGGCAGGAGTCTAGGTTTTCTTTTCCCTTTGCACACTTACTATTTTCATTTTAAAATATTTCAAACACACCAAAAAGTACAGTTGATAGCATAACAAATACCCACGTGCCCACTGCTCAGATTGAACAAAGGTTAACTTTTATTTCAATATTTACTTCAGATCTTTTTTGGAGAAAGTAAAATATTACAGATGTATCAATGATCTCTATGAATCTCTTTCCTGGCTCTCCCTAGAGGAATCACTACTCTGAAGTTGCTGCCGGAGGTTTGTTTGTGTTGGCTCTCTGAGACCACCATTGGAGTGGATCAGAGTTTTTGGAAAACTAAGAGGAAGATAGAAGGATACAGAGCTAATAAAGAGGGGCTTAAAGGTTGCGAGGTCTTTTTGATCAGGAAAGGTGGAGAAGAGGGTCAGGTGATCGTTTCTCCTTCACTCTATAGGTCGATTAGGTTTATTCCCTGATATTTCACCCCTTATCTTCATTTATTAATAAAACAATTCTGGAAGCTACAATATAAAGTAGCACCATATTCTACTTATTTGTTCAAACCATTCTACAGATATAAATATCTGTAGACCATGTGTAGTATTGTTTTACATGTTATGAAATGTTTTCTAATCCTAATTTACTCATTCATTTTTGTATGCTTATGAACATGGGTTCTGTAGATCTGGTCCATCCATAGTAACTGCTTTATGGTATTTTCATATAGAAGGACACCGTGACTTACATAATCATGCATACACTGTAATAGATGCTGTCCTGTGTGGCTTTTTAACAATCTGTCACAAGTAAAGTGATCTGGGAAAGAGAGCCTCAGTTGAGAAAATGTCTCCATCAGATTGCCTATAGGTGAGTCCAGAGTGCATTTTCCTGACTAATGATTGATGTGGGAGGGCCAAGGCTCCTGAGGTAGTGTCGTTGTGGACAGGTGATCCCTGGGTGTAGAAGAAAGCAGGCTGAGCAAACCATGGGGAGCAAGCTAATATGCAGCATCCAATATGCAATACCCTCCATGCCTTTGCTTCAGCTCCTGAATCTATGTTCCTGCTTTCATTCAGTCTTGGCTTCCTTCCATGATGAACTGTGAATCAAATAAACGCTTCCTTCCCAAGTTGGATTTGTTCAGTGCTCAGTTGCAGCAATGGAAAGCAAGCTAGCACAGTTGTTTTCTGGTTTGTAATCTTCCCAGTTCCAGCTTGGTACATGATCTGAGCTGGTCATGGGATGTGCACATTTCAACTTTATTAAACATTTCCAATTTGTTTCTAAACTGTCGGTAATGTTCTTGCGTTAATTTGCTCATTGCTTTGACCATGTGCCTGACAAAAGCATCTTCAGGAAGGAAGGGTTCATGGTGGTCCATGGCCTAAGAGTACGGTCCATGTCTGCCAGAGTCTGGGGCAGGAGCAGGAGGTGACTGTTGGCCTTGCATCCAGAGTCGGGGAGCAGGATCGGGATGAGTGCTGAGGCTCCATCTCATTTTCTCCCTTTCTATCCCAGTCCAGGGCCAAAGCTATGGGATGGGAACAGTGCCACCTTCACTCATGGGTTTTCCTCCTCCATTCAACCTCTCTGGAAACGCCCTCACAGACACAACCAGGTTTCCTAGGTGATTGCCAACGTTGAAATTTAGCCAACACAACCATCTACTTCCGTCAGTCAAATACAAGCAACTCATTCACCCACAGCAAGCCAGACTTCACTGTCCTCCTGTGAGCGGTGGGAAATTGCTTGTCTTCATCAGCACCGGCTGTGGTTCCAGGGCCAAGAGTGTAAGGAGCTTCCCTGCACTGATGAACCCTGCCTGGCATTCCCCACTTATCCATACCCTGCTTTCTTCACACGGGGGCGGGGGCGCAGAAGTGGCCATCTAAAAGCGTATTTGAGGATTTGGGGAGGAGCATGTACATATTAGAAGAAAAGAAACCCCAAGATTGTCTGCACAAATAGCTCCAAAAACCTGAGAAATCATATTTGATCGAGACTTTTGTCTCAGTTCAGGCTACTCTAATAAATTGGGTATTTTATTAAAAAAAAAAACAGGTTTATTTCTCACAGTTCTAAAGGAAGGAAGAAAGTCCACAGTTTGACAGACTGGAAATCCAAGACCCAACCTAGCTGGGCTCTGGTGAGGGCCTCCTTCTAGACTGTAGACAGCCAGCTTCTCACTATGTTCCTATACAGCAGAAAGAGAGGAGAGATCTTGAGGCTCCTTTTTATAAGAGCATTAAGCTCATTGATGACAAATTGCCTCCTAAAGCTGCCTACGTCTCTCACACTTTATGACTTTAACATATGGATGTTACTGGCACATGATCGGTCTGGTCTGTCTACAACAATCATCTTCTTTGCAATCATTGAAAACCTTTCTTGTGTTCAGAAATAAGTCACCAGATTCCAAATCCCATCTTTTCAACAAACATTGGTTCAATTTTTAGCTTAGTTTTTTTTTTTTATGTTCAACTCTCCAAGCAATTTAACTCCCCAGAAGCCATGAAACAGTGACTAAGGAGCCTTACCCTTACTGAAAATCACTGGCTTATAAATAAGTAACATGAACTGAGTCACAGTTCACCTGCCATAGCTTCGGTGTTATGAGAAATATTTAAAAGTCCACATTACCCAGAAGCTGATCAATCAGAACAGCACCTGTCAACAGCCTAGGACAACGAAACCATGACAATCTGATGAAAGACTCCCTGACCCGAGGTCCTGCTGGCTATTGCCACATTGCTAGACACTGGGGTTGTGTGGCCTCAAGGTGCCAGGGATGGAGTTTAAGTACAAAGTAAAATTATAGTATCACCCCAATATGGTGTTTGACCAGAACCCAAAAAACAGACTGACAAAGAGGAGGGAAGGCTACCACACCAAATCTGTGACCCCTGTTCCTTTGCCTTCACCACACTGCATCACTCTTGTTTTACTGTTTTGGTATGGAGGAAAAGTTGTTTTGGTAGGCAGGTGGTATGGGTGAAATGAAGATCATCACCTGCACAGGTGTAGGTGATGAAGG
>LOEQ01001092.1:84338-105117 GCA_001685075.1 Bramus lutescens | reverse complement strand
CTCCTCCTCCTCCTCCTCCTCCTCCTCCTCCTCCTCCTCCTCCTCCTTCTTCTTTATTCCTGTCAGGAATATTCTAATGTGCTCTTCTTTTGCCCTATTACCTTAGATTCCTGATTGTTTACTACATCAATCATCTTTCATTTCTCCCTGATTCTGATCTGTTTATCTGCTCTTCTAGTGAGACTTCTCCTTTACTGAGATCTCCCGTCTTATTTCTCCTTCTATCTGTGTGTAGGATTAAGTATTTTATATTTAACTAACTAATTTAAGAATCACATATTGGCCTACTAGTCATGAATTCTTTTGTGTACACTGATCTCTGACAGTCTTTTATGGACAAGTTTCCTGGACATAGAGATCTAAGTTGGCAGTTGTCTTTTCTAAGTCCTGAAAGACATTGTTGTGTACAATCCCTCCAGGCCTTTAGAGTGTATGCTGAGGAGCCTTCAACATCTCTCTTGCATCTTCGGGGTTTCTCCCCTCTGTTCTTGATAATTTAACTATAATGTGATGTGAAGAGGCTCTTTTTCAATACAAGGGTGGCTATTAAATCAATACTAACAGTTGCATAACAACACATTAAGGACTGAAAGTAATAAATCTACCCAAATGCTTAGTCATGAAGCTGGAAATCCCCACTCATTTCCAGACAGACTCAACAAGTTAATGCCCAGTGGCCAGCAGGAGGGGCCAGCAGTCCCCAAGTTGTATCCAGTGTAGCTGTGAAGAGAACGCAAACTCAAGCTCACGTCATCTACTTCTGGTGAAGAGCATGAACATAAAAGAAGTGAAGCTACTGCCAGTGCTCTTCTGAGATGGCAGATCTTGGCTGAGGAGTACAGTAAGCTGCTGCTCCTCGTGTCCTCTGTTCACAGCTGGATCAAAGCCTTCAGTCCAGCTGTGGTCCACTCTGGGTTCAAGGGAAGCTACTGGGGGTTCTTCTGCCACCTCCAGGCTGTATTCATCAGCTGTTTTGGGCTCCCTTGTCATTTTGATCAAAATACCAGAAGGATGTGAGCTCCAATAGGAAACAGAACCAATCAGTCCTATATACTAATGAGCTAGACATTGAGGGGGTCATTAAGTTGGCCACATGCTGCTTCTCAGTGGCCTTCTGGCAGCTGAGGATGTCAGCCACGTGCACACAGGCCACCAGGTGGTGAGTGCCACTTGAGCCTCTCCACACAACTTCCTATGCTGGTATGTCTGCTGACAGCTTCACATTTTACACACCCACAGCAGAACACACGCATCACAGCTCCTGTAGCTAGAATATGCTCCCATGGGGCTGCTCTGGATGCTGCACACCTCCAGGGAATGTCTGTAGGCAACGGGAGGTCCTCAGGCACAATCATGGAGGGGCTGAGCTCAAGCTCTGAGCCCAGGGCCAGCTACCGTGCACTAGTGGAAATATACATGCCGAGCATCCTTCTGTCCAGCCTCTCAGAAGGCTGTCACTTCCCCCTTGCATTCCACCCAGCAGACCCACTGACATTTGCCAAGCCTATAAAATCACGGCCAGCACCTGGGCTGCGGCATTTCATATCTAGGATGGCAGAAGTATTTTTTTAATCTCAGTTAAAGAGTTGGCAGAAATATGATCATTGAAACTATACAGGTAGATTTAAATTTATTGATAGACTTAAGTTATTAATATTTCAGTAATGGCTTTTGCATTCACATTCTTATTTACTTATCTTTATTTTATGTGCATTGGTATTTTGTCTGCATGTATCTGTGTGAGGATGCTGGATCCCCTAGAGCTGGAGAGTCTTGAAGAACACTTATCAGTAAATTTCTTGTAATGTCTCTGTCAGTCTAGACTATTCTTAAAAAATCAAAAAGAACTCTTTCTTGTTTTCTGAAAGTATTGTATTATAGTTGGTAATTTTGTGTGTTTTAGAAATGTTTTCTGAGATATAAATGATAGACCATAATATTTACTTTATATATGCATACCCTTTGCCATTATTATAAGATTCTTGGTGTTGAATAGCCACTCCACAGTCCAGTTTCAGCACATGCCGCTTACCCTGTAAAACTTCCCCAGAACCATCTCTCACTCCAGGCAACTACTAATTTATAGGTTTACTTCCTAGATATTTTATACATAGACCCATGTTATCCATGGCTTCCAGCTTCTGTTGCTTATTTAGTATGGATTTTCTCAGGGTTATCCATGCTGTACAATGAGCCAACAGCTTGCTACTCTGCATGTCCTATAGTACTGTCCTGGTTGACTATAATATGCATTTATTTCCCCAGTTTATGGATGCCTAGATTGTCTCTGAGTTTGGGCTATTATGGATACAGCTATAGACATTCAAAGTCTTTACACCAACATGCATATAGACATACATGTTTCCATGTTAATTTGCAGGCTCTTAGAAGTGGAATTGCTGTGTTGAATACATAAACAGCCCTTACACCTTCTTAATAAGAAGACAAGCAGCCCAATTAAAAAATGCGCAGAAGCTTTAAATAGACATTGCATCAAAGAAAATAGAGCATGAAAATAGCTAATAAGCCTGTAAAACTGAGCTCAACATCTTTAGTCATTAACAAAATGTAAATTAAGACATGTGTTAGCTTTCCACTACTGTAACAAAATACCTAAGAAGAACAGCTATAAGGGGGATGAATTCATTTTTGCTCATAGCATCAGAAGTTCCAACATGTAGTCCATCAGCTCTGTGGCTTTGAGATGATGGTGAGGCGGATCTGGTGGGGAGCTGGTTGTTGATCAAAACTTCTTCCTTCGTGGTAGCCGAGAAGCAAAGAAAGAAGGGTCTTAATATACCCTTCAAGAGGTCAATGGCATGACCCAACTCCCTGCGACTAGACCACACCTCATGAGGCTTCCGCCATCCCTAGCAGCAGTGCAGGCTGGGAAATGAGCTTTTAACACCTGGGCCCTCATAAACATCTCTGATCCAGAGGCTGGCAATGAGTTACCATGCTACCCACACACACTACGATGACTGTAATCTGAAAGACTGATGGTTGTCAAGAGCTGGTGAGGATGGGGTTAAACTGGAACCCTCAAATGTTAGTGGTGGGCAAGTAAAATGGCTTAGCCATTTTTGAAAACAGCTTGGTATTTGAAAAGGCTAAACATAAACCCGGCAATCCAACATGTCACTCTAGGGAAAGCACAGAAATGAAATCTGTTTGAACCCAACCCAACCCCAGGGCCCAGGAGTGACCTTGGCAGCTACCCACTTGCTGACTGCAGGTTTCACACATGGTGTGGCTGTCACTACCTCTGATGGCACACAGAGCTACACAGCTTGTGCTGTGACACGTGGGCACCTTCGTCACCACAGCAGGTGCTTCCGAAGACAGAAGAGGACTTAGAAAGGCCACAAACAAGTTTATGTTAATTTGTATTCTGTGTTTTGAGCATATAGGATGAAATGGTGACATTTCTTAAGTCCAGGGGGAGGACGCATCTGTGCCTCTATCTTAAAGAATCTCTGCCTAACTCAAAGGAACAAAGTTTCTCTCTTTTTTTTTTCTAGAAGTTTTATAATTGTGGTTTGTGGGGGTGTATGTGTATGAGTTTGTGTGTATGTGCGCATGCGGGTGGATGGCAGAAGTCAATGTTTAGTGTCTTCCTCAATCTCTCTCCACTTCATTTTTGAGACAGTCTCCCTGTGCCTGGAGCCTGAATCCTCATGCATTCACCTCCCCAGTGCTGGGATTACAGGCATGCAGCATGATAAACACCTGGCTTTTTATGTGGGTCCTGGGAGCCCAAACTCAGGTTCTCATGCTTGTACAGCAAGCACATTGCCAAATGAGTCATCTCCTTAACCCTTAGATTTTCGAGCTTTTTTGCTTTGTTTTTTTTTGCTTTTGAGATGGGGCCTTACTATGTAGCTCAGGTTGACCTTCAGTTCCTGCCTCAGTCTCCCAAGTAGTAGGATTTCAAGCATACGCCACCATGTCTGGTTGCCTTGGCTCTTAAAGGAGGTCGTTGCATTGTGAAATACGCTCCATTCTTCCTGGATGATTGAGTGAGCATGTGGCAAATGGTTTGATCCTGTGGCTTCAGTGTCTCCCTCCACCCACCCCTTCCCCCACTCCCACCCCAAAGCACTTTGAGCAAAAGAAATGGCCTCTCCTACTGTCTCTATTCTCCCTTTCCTGGAGTCCCTGTCTATGGTGTGTTATGATCCCAAACTACCCTTATTGCTGTATTAGGACCATACAGGCAGAGAGTAAAGACCCTACTTCTTAGTGTTGAAGTTAACTGGTATCAAGATTTAAAAATAAGAAATGTGGCTTAAAATCTGACTGGCCATCTCTTCCTGAGAAGCTTGTGAACATCTCTGTGGGGAACCCAATTATGCTGTCATCAGTTGGCTGAGCTGGCTCTCCAGGCCACCCCATACCTGTCCCTCTGAAGGTCTTCTAAACCATGCAGCTGGTCAGCTGTCAGAACTGGTGATTCCTACAGCTGCTATCTCTCCAACTGATGTTCCCTGCGGGGTCTGGTCCTCAGCTCTCCAGTTCCTGTCCCTCTTCAGCATCTCACGTGGCCTGGGACAGGTTTGATGAGTTAGGTCACAGTAGGCATTCTGAATATAAAGATTCTGCCCAAGGGCATACAGCTGCTAAGTGGTGAGGCTCTCTCTCTGCTCTCACATTCTTCACTGGACCCGAGCCCTGAGCCTGGGGGCTATCCTCAAACACTGGTGACATCAGCTGCTAAGGGTGCAGGTGTACCATGAGTCCCGCCATGCACACTTGTGCATCTTGAGAGGTACGCAGCTTCCAAGATGAGAGTTCTGTTTCAGTAATGCTTGGAGGAACAATTAATAAATGGGTGGACAGTCACCCAGGCAGCTCTCATATGGAGAATCATTAATCAAGACAGAGTCAACCATAGAAACATTTTAGCTGAGGTATAAAGGAAGAAGCGGGCTGCCCAACCAAACCAGAGCCACCACAGTCCTGTCTTCTAATGGCTGCACACTGAAGGAAGAGCTTTCTATGAAAAGCCTAAATAATAATGTTGGAACAGCTCTTAGAAGTCAATCTTCTGCAGCTAACTGGAGGATACCTGTGGTGCTTTGAATGAGGAGTGTCCCCAGTGTGACTATTTGAATACTTGGTCCCCAGCCGGCTGCTGTGCTGGTCAGTTTCTATCAACTTGACACAAACTCAAGTCAACTGAGAAGAGAGCCTCTTAACTAAGAAATCACCTCTAGCAGACTGGACCCATGGGCATTCCTGTGGGGCACTTTCTTGATTAATGGTTACTGGGGGAGAGTCCAGCACACTGTGGGCAGTGCCACCCTTAGGCAAGTGGTCCACGGGTGTATAAAAAAGGTAGTTGAGCAAGGCATGAGGAGTGAGCCAGGAAGCAGCCGTCCTCCATGGCCTCTCCTTCATTTCTTTCTTCCAGGATCCTGGCTTGAGTTCCTGCCTTGATTTTTCTCTATGATGGACCGTAACCTGTAACCAGAAATTAACCCTTGTCCACTACCAATTGTTTTCAATTAATGTTTCATTACAGCAACAGAGAACCAAAGTAGAATCGTGGCACCGTTCAGGGAAGTTATGGAACCTGGAGGATAGGAGATTTGCTGGGAGGAGTGTGTCATTAGGTGCAGGCGTTGAGAGTTTAGAGCCCCGTTCTACTTCCAATTCATTCTTTCCGCTTCCTATATGTGGCTGGAGATGCAACCAACATGCTGCCATGCCTCCACCACCATGATGGGCTCTCCTGAAACTGTAAGCCAAGATAAACTAGCCCATCTATTACTTCTGATCATGGTATTTTATCACAGCAATGAAAAGGACCTAATACAAAATCCGTATGAGCTACAGTGTGAACATGGTTTGTCCCCTTGAAACCCAATTGAGGATCATAGGGATAGCTCAGTGTACAAAGTGATCCCCACTCAAGCATGAGTACCCAAGTTCATGTCCCCAGCGTCCCTGTAAAAAGGTGGCTGCTGTGATGCATATCTGTAGCTCCAACACTGGGTAGACTGAGATAGGAGGATACTCAGCACTCACTGGCCAGCTAGGCCAGCCAAAATGGTAGGCTCCTGGTTCAGTGAGAGACCCTGTCTCAAACAATAATGTGGAAAATGATAAAGGAGAATACCATGTCAATCTCTAGCCTCCACACACCTACCATGCACACACACATACACAAACACACACAACAAATCCATATGCATGCAAATACCATACACACACCCACACACACAAAGAAATGGTCATGTTTAATTTTACCATTAGTGATATTGGAAGGCAAAACCTTTAACAAGTGATTAGGTCATTGAACATAACGTCACTCTCAGATTGGATTAATCCTAAATTCTGGAGAGACTGAGTAGGCTCTAAACTCTCATGAGGCTGCATCAGTTGGGTGAAGTAATTCTAAAGCAAGGCTGTCCCCCATGCTTATCTCCTTCACGTCTCTCACTTCTTCCATGGCCCTGCTGTGCTCTGACAGTAACAGGAGGTTCTTGTGGTTGTGCTTAGCCAGTCTTGGATAGTCAGCCTCCAGAACCACAAGCTAAAGGGAGCCTGTTCCTTTATAAATTACCATGGGAGGTAGTCTGAGCAAGAGATGTCCCTCACAGGCTCGTGTAGTTAGTGGTGCTGTTTGGAAAGTGCGCTAGTTAGTTGTTTGGTTTGTTTGTGTTTGTTTTGCCAACTTGACACAAGCTAGAATTATTTGGGAAGAGGAACCTCAATTGAGGAAATGCCTTTGACAGATTGTCTGTAGGGCATTTTCTTGATTAATGATTGATGTGCCACAGTAGGGCAGTGCCACCTCTGGGCAAATGGTCCTGGGCTGTATAAGAAAGCAGACAGAGCAAATCAGGAGAAACAAGTCAGTAATGGCTTCTCCTACAGTTCCCGCCTGCAGGCTCCTGTCTGGAGTTGCTGCCCTGACGTCCTGACGTCTCTCAATGATGGAGTGTGACCTGAGAGTTGCAGGATGAAACAACCCCCATGCTGGTATGCATGAGCATGACCCCCATAGGCTCATGGATTTGAACACTTGGTCCCCAGTTGGTAGAAGTGTTTGGGAAGGATTAGGGGGTGTGTCCTTGTTAGGTGTGTCACTGGGGGTAGACTTTCAAGTTTCAAAAGTCCACACCATTCCCAATCCTCCCCCTCTGCCTTGTGCTTGTAGATTGAGACGTGAGAGCTCTAAGCCACTGCTCCCCACCATAATGAGCACAGACTCTAATCCTCTCCGACCATGAGCCCCAAACTAAACTTTCTTTTATTAAGTTCTCTTGATCACGGTGTTTTATCACAGCAAAGAAAACCCTGAGACAGAAGTGAAGACTTGTATGTCTCTGGAGGCTTTGGGACTTTATAGCCTTACCACACTTTGTTGTCTCAATGCTCCCTGTGTGTGGATAAAAACATGGCCAGCCAGCTTCCTGCTCCAGCCTGCCCAGATGCCGTGTCTTCCCTGCCATGAGGAACTCTATCCTTCTGGAACCATCAGCCAGAATAAACTCTTAAGTGTTGGGGACTGCAGACCCTCAGACTCTGAATTTTCTATGACCCCTTGCCTGCCGGAGTAAACAACTTGTTTTCCCGTGCTTGTGGCTGCTCTGGGCATGAGACCCTCATGAGTTCCTGATGGCAGGGGAGTGGTTTCTGGTGGGCTTGCAGCTGAAAAATCCCGAGAGCTAGGGTGTGACCATTAGTCAAGGAGAGCCCTATATAAGCTGCCCGGGAACACAATAAAATTGAATTCTTGTTTCAAGAGTGACCTGTGTCTCTGTGCGGTTTTTAATCCCCAGACCCTTGCCCAATCGCGGTTCTAGGTTGTGCAGGCACTACACGTAAGTTGCTTTTGGCAATGGTATTTCATTGCAGCAACAAGGAATTGACTAATGCATTTGCTCCAGGAATTCTAATCCATTGTCAGAAAACGGACAAAGACAATATGAGACGAATTTCATTACATTTTCTCTGAGATGTGTAATTACAATGAAAAATCCACACAAGAGGAATGGTATGCAGCTTATATGAAACTTTCAATGGAATCTTTGAAAGTTTTTTAATAAAAACTCTGACCTTTCTTGAATTACCTTAACTTTTTATATTAGGATTTATGTTTGAGACAATACACAATCCCTGTCTAGATATTTTTAGTGACAGCATCTTTAATTCTTTGTAGCCCACATTGATGAGACAAAAAAGTGCTAATTTTCTTTGCAATATTCATTCATAAATCTTAACAGTATAGACTGTGCACAAAAAGGCAATGAGATTCCTCCTCTTTACCAAGTTTATTTCTAAACTTTTAATAACATTATGCATAGATGGTTAATCCAATCAAACATTTTTAGATCTGATTTAAAAGAAAGAAAATGCCATAAGGAAAGCCATTACCTTGTAAGCTAACCTTAAACATTAGTGACAAAGACTAATTTGAAGAACATGTTTCTTGTGAGGGAACAGACACCCTGGCTTGGGGTAGCTAAGGACACCAGCAGCAGACAGCATGAATTATTGGCTGCATGTTAAGCAATACTCTCAGCCTTGTTTGCAGAGGTTGCATACAGATTCAGAAACTTGTTTGTAAAGGCAGATTTGGGACCACTGCCTACACCCTCCCCCCCCAGGCTTTGCCTTGTCTCACCACACCAACCATTCTCTTGTCTCCACTGCTCAGTGCCCAGGGGAATGCATTTGGGCATTGCACAGTTCTCCTGGGCCCACAGAGCAAGAACCAGGCTTTCTAATCATATTATGTGCTTCTTGTCCACAGTAGACAGCAGAACTCTCTGCCTTTCAGTCAGAAGAGATGTCCAAGACTTCAGACTGCACAAGATGTCCCTCGCTGGGCGCACAGCCCACAGGTTCTTGACCACACCTAAATTTCTCCCAAAAAAGACCCTGGAGAGGAGTATCCCTGGGGTTTGACCTGGCTGTTGATACCCTTAGACCTTGTGATGCCCTGGAATCCCCTGCAACCCAGGCAGGGTGCTCTGACCTACCAGATGCAAGGTAATAGTTCTCTCAGAAGCTCAAATGTGCTGCCCCAGGCTTTTAAAAAGTACCATCGCTTTTGTTAAGTTGCTTTGTTATCTCAGCCCATTTGAGAACTTGTTCTTAAGAGTTAAGGCTGTGGTGGTTTAAAAGAAAATGGACACCAAAGGGAGTGGCACAATTAGGAGATGTAGCTTTTGGAATAAGTGTGGTCTTGTTGGAGGAAGTGTGTCACTTGGAGGAGGGCTTTGAGGTCTCATGTATATTCAAGCCACATTCAGTGAGACAGTTCACTTCCTATTGCCTTTGGATCAAGATGTAAAATTCCCCAACACGGAGTCTTCCTGCATGCTGCCATACTCCCCACCATGATGATAACAAACTAAAATTCTGAAACTGTAAGCCACCACCTCAATTAAATGTTTTCTTTTATAAGAGTTGCCGTGGTCATGGTGTCTCTTCCCAGCCATAGAAAACCTAACTAGAACATGGCTCAGAGGTCAAGAGTACTGGTTGCTCTTCTAGAGGACCCAGGTCAACTACTAGCACCTACAACCCACATTCTTAGCACCTACCACCCACTTGGTGGCTTACAATCAATCATTTGTAACTATAGTTTCAGGGCACCAGTTACATAAATGGTGCAAACACATACATTCAGGCAAAACACTCATATACATAAATTGCTTAAAAAAAAAGGTTTACATTAAGTACAAATACCCCCTACCTGCTAAACAAGTGAAATGTCTCCAGGGAACCAGAGTGAATGAGATACGGGTAAGTCTCTGAAATCTTAATCTGGTGGCCACAGACTGCATCCCCAGGAGCCTAGAGCCAGAACACAGTCTAGAGCCTCATGAACTTGGGCCCTCTAACTGAAATGTGGTTTCTTCCTTTGTAACTAGAGGCCATAACCCAGTGGTGCCACAGTACCTGTGGCTTTAATTGCAACAGAAATCACTGGTGTTCCCACAGCTCATTAGAATTGCTGCAAACATCCCAGAACATTCTCTGCACGCGTGGCTACTTCAATGCCCTGCCGCTAGGCCTTGTTATTAATGAGTTAATAAGAAGCACACAGAAGACTGTATCACAAATTGTTTTCTTACATTTTGATAGCTCGGTGTCAACATAACAGCAATAGTTCCCTTTAATGCTATGCATTTTGTTTCATGCACTTAGTCATGATTCAGAGACGTTCCAAGGCTCCACCACAATGCAGGAGGAATCCTTAACACCAAGGCTACCAGCCCTTAATCCACTTGGGAAGCAATAAGGAAAGTGGGGGAGGGGATCCTGGCCAGTGAGAGGGATTGACCTGCACCTGGACTGTCTTGTAATGTTTTCTGTCCTGGTTTGGCACATTCTTTATGTATTCACATGTGTGTGTTCATGTGTGTGGGTGTGTGCATAGATGTATGTGTATGTGTGTGTGCTAGCGGCATGTGCTAGGCAAGCACTTTACACTGCATTGTCTTTTTCTACCTTGAATTTTCTAAATGCTAATGAGAAAGGAACCACAGCTGCTGGAAGACATTGGATAATAGAAAAAAATACAGAATTAAATCAGCCTGTATACTTTAAAGATGTGTTGACTTCAGAATGGAAGCCAGGATATGCGTTACACTGGGGAAGGGGTTTTGCTTTTGTTTCCACAGGAGAAGAAAAGCTATGAATACCATCAAAACTGATAAAGGTTTGATTTGAATAAGAGAGACCTCTTGATTAGAAGAGGTGATAGTTCATCAATCAGTGTGACCATTCAATCTAAACTAACTTATAAGACTAACAAATGCTTCTCATTTGATCAGATATAACTTACCAAAAGGGAACCTCCCCATATTTAGGGTTGGGGCAGGGTTTTCTTTTTGTCTTTTCAGGAGAATAGGCATCCAGCTGAGGAATCTGAAGACCACAGGACAAATGAGACATCTGAAGAAAAAATCATCCATAAAAAAAGGTTCTAAGAAAAAGAATAAATTGGCCTATTGGTATATCACATTTCCAACAGGATAAAATTTCATAAATCTTTCCAAATGTTTATTTTTGCTGTTCTCTACAAACATATAATGCAAATGGTCTTTTTGTAGTCCCAGACCAACTAAAAATTAAAGCTGGTTATTGGAGTGTGGCTCTTTCCTTCTCTAAGCCCACGCATGCTTGTTAAAGTAAAATTCAGAATCTTAGTTTCATGTCAGAAGAGTCACCTGATATAGGACAGAATAAAAACCAAAATTAAGGGACTATTTTATTACCACTAATCTCATAATCCTTTAGTTTTGACTCTTTAACAGCTTTTCTTAGGTATAAATATTATCTCAAAATGTATATTTTTTAACTTTTGTCATGTTATTATTAGTCATAAAGAGTACTAACTAATTCTAGAAAAAAAAGCTTCCTCTAGCTTCCTGTACATGATTTTGGGTTTGAGTCTCTATCCAGTAACTAGGAATTAAGTTTTTGTACTCTGGATGTACATAACAAAGTATGGTCCTTGAACCTCTCTGAGATCTGCTGCATATGACACTTAAAATGTTGAAGTTTTCTGCAGTGAACCATGACCATGCCTAAGAGTGGCCTTTGAAGTCTCCAAAAAGAGGATGGAGCCCAACAAAGAGAGTTCCACCAGGACTATGAGAACACCGCTAACCTGAAAAATATCACCTCAAGATAGGTTTTGGATTACAAACAGCTCAGGACCATTTCAAGGTGGCTAGCTGAGATGATCCAGACTCACAGACAACTCTAGCCAGGACTTGAGACAAGCACTACACTTTCCAATTACACAGAAACTGGACAACAAATGATACAGCTACCTCTCCCAAGACTTGACAATTAACCCAACTTCTTATTTTCAGGATCCCCTAAAGATGCCTCCACCCCCAGACAGCAGGAAGTAAATGACCAATTGGTAGGCAAGAGAGAATAGGCAGGACTTCTGGGGAGAGAGAGGACTCTGGGAGAAAGACAGGCAGAGATGCCAGCTAGAGGCAGAGCAAGTCAGACATACAGAACGGGAAGAAAGGTAGAAGCCATGTGGTAGGACATAGATTACTAGTGCAGGTTAATTTGAGTTTTAAGAGCTAGCTGGAAACAGCCTAAGCTAAAGACCAAGGTTTCATAATTAATAAGTTCCATGTCATTATTTGTGGGCTGGCGATCCCAGAAAGTTCAATGAAGAAACTTACCACACTTCTTTTCCTCATCCACAGTAACAGTTCAGTGCCTGGCTAGCTGCATACTGCACATGCACTCTTCAGCTGTAGATGTCTGGGTTGCCTCCACTGTGGAGCACTTGTGAAAAATGCCACTGCAGCCATATACAGCCAGCTTTTTGCATGGCATGCTCCATTCCTTTGAGCATGCCTGGGACTGCTGCTGCTGACGGACAGGCGACTTGTCACTAACTTCCTGAAGAACCATCATCGGCTCCCAGTGTCTGCACCATCCTCCACTCCCATCAGCAACATAAGAACCCACTTTCCCCACAACATTACCAGCACTCATCAGGGCCCTTCTTTTACAATGGCTGTACAGTGGTGTCTCAATGTCGGTTTTGATCTCGTTTCCTGGTAACCAGTGATATTGAGTTTCTTTCATGTGTTTTATTACATATCTGCATATCTTTAGAAAAAGATCCTTCACTGATTTAAGTTTTGTATAAGTATGGTTGTGCTGAGCCTCCCAGTCATGACCCTTAGTTGAGTACAGAGATTATATGCACACACCACTATGTCTAGTTCCTGTGCTCATCTTTAATAATTTGGGTGTCACTTTTAAAGGATGCTCAAACATACCACAAGGACATGTGCTCAACTATGTTCATAGTAGTATTATTTCTGATAGCCAGAACCTGGAAACAACCTAAAAGCCCCTCAATTAAAGAATGAATAAAGACAATGTGGTACATTTACATAATGGAGTACTACACAGCAAAAAAATGACATCTTGAAATTTGCAGATAAATGGATGGATCTATAAAACATATTGAGAGAGGAAACCCAGATACAGAAAGACAAATATAATGTGTATTCACTCCTAAGTGGCTTTTAGACATAAAGCAAAGAAAAACCAGCCTACAATTCACAATCCCAGAGAACCTAGACAACAAACAAGACCCTAAGAGAGACATACATGGATCTAAATATTAAAGAGAAAAAGACAAGATCTCCTGAGAAAATTGGGAGCGTGCTGATCAGGGGACAGGATAAAAGGGGAAGGGGAGAAGGGAGAGGAGTAGAAAATATATAGCTCAATAAAAACAATTTAAAAAGAAAAAATAATGTGGGCATTTTTTATTATTGAATAGTTTTTATTTTCTACTATACTTTAAAACTTTACACAGTAAGGAGGATTTGATTCCAACTTAACGTCTCTCACCAGGAAACAAGAGATTATCTCCAGGGCACCTAAATCCTGAAAGCTGTGGCTCTTAAATCGCTTTTCAGCTCACAAATATCTGTAAGAATCTTAACAAAAATTCACTGCCATACAAACACATGTGCACACATCTTTTTTTTTTCAATCTGGTACCTAGGAGTTTCTAGGCCTTCCACTGTTCAGCCATCACCGGAACTAGATGCTTTTTTTTTTCCAGGAGGACTGTAAACCCCCTTTTGATTAACTGCCAAAGGGGGCAGCATAAAATGCCCAGATTCTAGGTTCCCACGGAGGAAAGTGTGAGCAGTATGCTGGAACTATCAAAATTTCTCATAGAATAGTGTTTACAGTGGGCTGCTCTAAAGTCTGAACAGCCACCTGCAGATTTTCTCTGGTCCAGCTTCATGCCCTCATGCCCGGGATCCTCTCAGAGCCAGTTCTGATCACACTTCACCCTAAGCCTTTGACCTGCAACTGTAAGGAAGCAAAGCAGATTCTTTGTCAGGAGATTACAGTCTCCTCCAACACCTGTGGCCTAAACAGGTGCTCACCAGACCTGGCCAAGCTCAACTTCTCTTAAGGCGGGTGTCTGCTTCAACCTCGGAGGCACCAGAAGCCTTTAGAGTAAAAGGGTTTTCTCCTCTGCCTTTGCTGACAACCCCTTCTCCTGTCTCTGTCCTGTATGTCAATGCTCTTCATGACAACTGTTTGTCACCCATGTCCTCGGTTACGTACAGCTTGTTTTGCAGCATTTTTCTCACCTGTAACTTTTAAGTTCTGGACTCAAGGGTGTTCTGCAAACAGAAAACACCATGCACAGCTCCTACCATATCTTCCTTGTCCCTAGGAGAGGGGAGGTAGGACCTGGAGTCAGGGAGACATCACAGAGCAGAAGGCGCAGGTTATTTCCCACTTAAGACACTTCCAGAGTATGCTGTGCCAAGCGAGTTGCTATGTGCTTTACAAACATACTGAGTTCATTTCCACAAAAACCCTGAGGTAGGCACTCTTTACTGTTCTATCTTACAGATGATAAAACTGATGTGTAGAGAGGTTAGTTGAGTGGCTCAGGTTCACCTAGCTAAAATAGGCTGTGCTGGAATTAGGAGGAAGGAAGGTCATTCATTGCCTGGAGTCCACACTTCCTGTTGGCTCTGGTAGAGGGAGGGCTCCAGGACCTTCCACAGACCATTTTAACTTCCTTATAAAGTGCGGAAAATTACTGCCACTGCTTCCTAGAATATAGACACAAATTCGTCAGGAATCCAGGGCAAGCAAGTTATGTGACACAGCAGTGTCTGTAAACACCAAAGGAAGACTTCGTCCCCAGACACGCCGGTGCTGTGATCCAGCACCTATGATAGGTGAAGGCAGAAGGCTGCCCTTGGCTACCTAGGATGCTCCAGGATAGGCTGGGCAACAAGAGACCCAGACTCAACAACAACAAAGTAAACTTCCTATCCCTCATCGTCTCATTTGCCCTGAGCAGTGAATTTTTAAAAAGCTGCTAAGAAACAAATTTACTTACTTTGAACAAATTTGGGTAGTAGGAAATCCGAAAAACCAAAGTTCAGGGAATAACAACAATCCAATGTTCTACAAATTTAGACAACAGACTACTTTAGCTCTTGCAAAAGCACAGTATAATTCTAAGGAAATTCATAGCACCTCGTGATTCCTTGAGTGCTCCCAGGGACTGAGCTGTCCCCTCCTCCCTGTTAGGACACAACACAGAAACCTTTCATCTGAAGCTTGGGAGACTCGGAAATTCAAAAACCCCTTCAGACTAATCTACACAGACAGCATCTTCTGAGCCTGAACAGTCCTTTAGAAATACATCTTCAGTAACTCCTCTTAACCCCAGGAACAGTACTCTCGTTCTACAGAGAAGTACAATGAAGGCCGACGGTCATCATTTGAACTCACCCACTATGATTACTGGGCACTACGTGTAGAGCAGTGTGCTGTTCGGTCCTCAGGAACAGAGGTCAGGGAAGGCAGCACAGTGAGACGGGTGCTGTTGAAGGGGCATGCTCAGGAGAGCAAGAGCAGCTCCCTGCCCCTGGCCAGTCCCAACACACAGGTTAAGGCAGCCAAGCATCTGGGTGCTGTGGGGTAAAACAGCAGTAACAGGCCGTGGACAGAAAAGACCAGAAGGAAAGCATCCACAGCAGGAGGAGAGCGGCACGTGGGCATCTAACGGACAACCGACAATTATCACACTGGCTCAACGCATTTGAGCGCCTCCAAGATGGGCTTGCGCAGTGTGTGAGGGCCCCCACGAGGAATGAGGCAGCAAAGGCCCTGCCCCAAGAGGTATAATTCAAGTAACGAAGTCTTCTCGGAGGATGAAGAGCCCACAGAGAAAACCTCTAGGAAACCTAGTATGAGCAGCTCACTGAGGGAGGCACAGTGAGGACCGTGTGCAAGTCCAGGTCATGGAGGCT
The DNA here is from genome assembly GCA_001685075.1 of Bramus lutescens. Classification (NCBI taxonomy): domain Eukaryota; kingdom Metazoa; phylum Chordata; class Mammalia; order Rodentia; family Cricetidae; genus Bramus; species Bramus lutescens. The sequence continues at coordinate 89,305 of LOEQ01001092.1, read as the reverse complement.
CTGTAGGCATGACACAGTTGGGTTTTGTTCAGAATGTAGTAAGAAGCCTCCTTAGGTTGCAAAGCGGGAAGCAGTGACATTTCATTCATGGTTGAAAGCTCAGCTTTGGACACTCTGTGAAGGTGAGTTACTGGTGGCGGGTACTGGAGTGGTACCAGGTGGGAGGCCACGCCCAGACTTTAGGTGAGAGTCTGTGTAGTCTGGAGCAGGCTTGTACTGTAGAAGAGAGCAGTGGGGGAGCTGAGAGAAGCAGAAGCAGCAGGGCCCCCCGATAAACTGGGCAGAGGACATGGCAAGGAGTTAAAAGTAACATGGAGGAGCCAGCAAACACGAGCCCTGTCCTGAGGTGAATCTTAGCCAGAGGGCAAGCTCAGAGTCCTCTGATGGAAACGCAGAGTGTTGAACCTGTCCAGGACCACCAAGACATCTCACCAACCGGAGGCAGCTCTCATTCCTTGACTGTAGAATACACTGGCTTTATATGGTCGTAAGAGCTTGGGAACAGAATGGAATGTTCTAGAAAAGAGGGTGCTAAGTGAGAAAAGCCATCTATAGCCCTCCAGTGATGGCGAATGATGTGGAGAAGCCAGGCAGACAGAAGGGAGCCTGCAGGGGCAATGGAGGACGAGAATGACGAGCAGAGCTTAGGTTGATAGTGTCCCCCCTGGCAGGAGAGCAACGTTAGAGCGAAGAGGGCTCAGGAGAGAGGCAACCAACCAGAACCATCACTGCCAACTGCTGTTTGTGGAAATGTTTGCTGAAAAGGAGCAAATCATATGGAGGAGATGACCAATTTCCCTGTTTCTTTTTAAAGGAAGAAGAAACACTAGGATGTTTGTGCACTGATGGGTAGGACCCACTAGCAGGAGGAATGGAAGGTTCTGGGTCCCTGAGCTGGAAAGGACAGCATGTGCCTTCTCCTTGTCTCAACTGCACACTCCACTTCCTGTACTGGTCTGGCTCCTGTGATCCTCCACTGCCCAGAAGCCCGCTCTGCACCTCTCTCCACACCTCCTTGGTTGTCAATAGTGTGGCTTCAAACCCTGTCTCCCATCTGACTCTCTCCTCAGCATGCAAATGCTGAGCATTCACACTGGCTGTCCCAGGAGCCCCTCGCACTCTTTGACTTCGGGGTGGGGCAAAGGATCTCACCAAGGCCTTCACACGCTTCTAGCCAGACCTTGCATGTAACATGGTGAGAAAGGGTAAGAAGCCAGCTGAGCAACTCTAGAGCCAGGCTTCCACTACATACTTCCTTAAGGGAAGCACTGTAGTTTCTTTATTTTCAAACTGCATTAGAAAATCTTTATTGTAATTAGTACACAGCTATTCACATTTCAGTCAGAAAGAAAAAGTATTGCTTTGTGATAATAAATATTCATGTGAGAAAAGTCTGCAAATTTGTTTATTCTCACAAGTTACTGTTGGGAGAAGTCCTTCAAACAAGTCAGTGAAAATAATTAGCACAGATTCTTCACCGCTGCTCTCGCAGGCATCCTCTGTATTCTAACTTTATAACCGAGTCTTCTGTCTGCAGCTGTCCAGGGCTACACAAGGGCCGTGAACTGCCTCACCGTCCTCTCGCTTTCTCTTCTCAGCTCTTCTATGTGTGCATCCAAGCGCTCTAGAATATGGTGAGACCGTAGCTCCTCCTCCTCCAGGAACCTGGTAGCTATCGATCCCAGAGGAGAGACGGGCAGCGAGCACTGAGAGGGACAAACCATAACATGTGTTAGGAAACAGAGATGGACGCTCTGACACTATTTGTGATATTTTCTGCCTAGCAATGCAAAGGGGAAATATCCCTCTGAAGAGATATTTTTATATTAATGTCAATAAAAAGGAAGGTAAAGTTCTGAAAACATTGCACCACAGGTCTCTTTCTTTCTGACCCAAGCAATGTCCGTGTGAAGTGTAAAATTGGTATAGAAAAGCTCATCACTAGTTGGAGAGGATCTCAGCTCAGACTTGAGTGTCTGCCTGCCACTCAGACAAGAACACAGCCAATGCCTGCTACTTCAGATGCTGAACACCACTCTCACTTTACAGCACTGAAAATCTACAGAAAGCAAATTGGATGCTGGTTAAAAATCAATACTTTTCTCCCTTTCTCAAAATTCCACTCCATGGTCTTTGATCTGTAATTCTTGGATCTGATGATGTTTCAAATCTTGGGTTTTTGAAGGTAATAACAGGAAATCTACCCCTCATTTACAGTTATATTTGAACATTACCCTAAATGCTGAGTTAGCACAAACGGCTGCCTCCAGAGTAAATGAACACACAGTATAAACATGCATACACCATGGAACAGTCCCTTGTCTCCATCTGACAAAACAGAAGTAGGTTTCTAGAGTGAGAAATGACTTTCCCAGGGCTGACAGCACACTAACTGGGGCTGGAATTAAAACTCTTACACTGCACAGTGTAGCAACACCACGTGAACACTGAGACAAATGCAGGACGAGGCTGCCCTGTGCTACCTCCATTAGGAACGTGTAAACAAGCTCTCCTGTTCTGTGTATGTCCACACACGGGCACAGCAGGACCACAGTAAAGTCTAACGGGCAGGCAGGCAGGCAACTGCTGAATAATCAGGACAACTATGCTGGCCCCACAGAGTGCTAGCACCAAATATCGAGTACTTCTGACAGAAAATACATGGATGCTCTCACTAATCAGAAAAAGCGACATCAATAAAATTCACATCATCGCAGATCAGAGAAGTGTGCTGCCAAACTTAGGAAGAAAGTCACTTTTCTGGGTGATGAGTTTTTTGTTTGGTTTGTTTTTAACTACATGTAAGTAAAACAGACATGTATTTGACAACTAAAGGGGAACCTTTCCATGAAATTGCTGACATGTTTTACAAAAATCAAGGTTACTGAACTTTTACAAGGATACGACCACAGCTGACAACAGACAACAACTGGTCCAACACAAGTACTTCCTACTGAGGACAAAGAACAATAGAGCCCAGTGGTAGAGACGAGAGGCCAGCACAGGGTCAGAGATGGCCTCTACCACCGAAGCCACTACTGGTACCTAAATCACACTCTGCACACCTCAGATGCACTGCCCTCTGCCAACCAACGCCAGCCCCTCTTTTCCTGTCTCTCTGTCCATGCTTCAGGACTCCATTCCTGATGCAATTGCTACAGCACAGTCAGCCCTCTCTGGAAAAGGCAGGCAGGAAGGTGCAGGCTAAGGGCACTGGATACCTACACTCATATTTCAGAATTTGAGTTTGAAGTCATGTTGGCTGAATGTGCTTTCACAAGTAAAACTGCGTGGCGGCAATGTGTGGAAATAATAAAGGGCACTGACTAGGACCCAGTAAAAAATAAAACAAAAACAAAACACCCTCTCCAGCTTAAAATGAAAAAATAAAATAAATGTTAAGATCAGAACGTTTCCATACCGAAGACACAAACTCTTCTTGGTCATTCATACAGTCAGACAGGACGTCAGAAAAGCTGGCATCATTTATAACTAGCAGTGAAGGCAAAGAGTGAGCAAGGCATAGAAAGTTGGAAGGCAGAGACACGGTGGAGCTGTCAGGGCTATGTGAGAACTCGGAGACTGGGGCCCCTGGCCATGGGGTCTTTGCTACCCAACACTTGTTCTCGAGGCGAGTGGTGACCTGTTTTACACTGCTCAGTCTTTATTCCATCATGTCTGTGCTGGCCATGGGTTGGCCTGGATAGCAGATTAGAAAACAAAATAAATGAAAAATTGTAGCAACTTTTCTTTCTGATAAATGTTGAAAAAAATATGCTCATTTGAATGATAAATAAGAGGCTAAGTAGCGAGGCACTGTCACTTACAAAGAAGCAGCCCACTTGGGGACAAGTATTCCTCACTCATTCAAGCTCTACTCTCATGTTTCCGCCACGCAGAGGCCAAACAAGCTGCCTCTGTGATTCAGAGTGAGCAGGCAGGGTGGCCCTATGCCCAGAGAAGACACATAATGCCACTGTGGGTGAGAGTGGGGGTGGGGAGCCACCAAAGGCTTCTGACTGGAAAACACACAAGCTACATATGATGAACTGAAGCCACTTGGCTTCTCATTGAATGAATCTTTCTTATGGTAATAACCTAAAATTAATTAACCAAAAATACAATGGATGATTTTATAAAAAGCCACATTTTACTTCTTATGGAACAGGTGGGATAGAGGTGGTGGGAGGCAGCATGGAAAGGCTATGGGGAACAACATGGTGTTTACACTACATCCAGGGTGCACAGAACAAAAGCTGTAACAAAGGAAGGGCTGAACCACCTGAGCCGCATGTGCACACTGTAGTCAGAATTAAACCCAGAGCCTGTGATGGCTACTTCTCAAAGCAGAGGAAATCACATTGCAGCACACACATTTCAAAGAGACTTTTAAGAAACTTTACTTAAACTCTGTGTTCTTGAACTCGGCTGCTCTGCTATGTGCTGGTTTAAAGATCCTGCCATGTTTTTTTTGTACACACGAGAGTAGCATGCTGTAGCTGAGACTTGGTGTTCATCAGATCTTTCTGGAGTTGTTGATTTTCAGACACTAATTTATTTAATGCCTCAATATAATTCTCCTGAAGGTCTACTAGTGAAATCTCTTTTGCCTAAAGGAAAAAGAATACTAGAATCACTCATGTGTTTAAGAGTACATACGATCAATCTACAACAGTACTGGCTGAAATAGTTTCTTTAGTTTTACTAATCCATGGCTTTACTTAAAGAAAGTGAAAATTTGTCTTTAGCCATGTTAAGATGAACACAGAGAAAGCATCAGTCTTCCTAGAGGAAAGGGAGGAGGAAATTGGGGGCAGGATGGCTTCCTCCACATGTACATATAAGGGACAGAGAGAGGACAGAGGAAAGCTTAAGGATAAGAGACAGGGGAAATCAAGAATATAACATGTTGGGAGAGCTCCTTCCGCTCCTTCAGCCAATAGCCACTGAGATACCAGCCCATTGGG
>LOEQ01001092.1:63132-74288 GCA_001685075.1 Bramus lutescens | reverse complement strand
CATCCTACACTATGCCATGTTATCCTACACTATGCCATGCTGTCCTACACTATGGCATGTTATCCTACACTATGGCATGTTATCCTACACTATGGCATGTTATCCTACACTATGGCATGTTATCCTACACTATGCCATGCTGTGCTACGCTATGCCATGTTATCCTACACTATGCCATGCTGTGCTACGCTATGCCATGCTGTGCTACGCTATGCCATGCTGTGCTATACTGTGCTATATACAACAAATACTATAGTATACTATGCCATTAGCCAGAATTCAATTCATAGACAAGAAAATCTGAATCATACTGTACAGGCGAGAAAGAAGAAATAACACGTGCCCACTATGTCCCCTCTGAGAACAGTTTCAGTGAAGCAGTAGAAAGAAAAGTTGAATTCAGGCTCCTACAGGGGCCTAAAAAGGCAAAGGGTGAAGTGAGGACAGTCAGAATACACAAATCTTGAAGAATTTGATTTTGAAGAACAAAGAAAAAGGAAGGTTTTTTTGTTTGTTTGTTTGTTTGATGCAGGTAAAAGGTTTAAAGGGGGTTTAACTGTTTTCAGAATGGAAGAGATCACAGAATACTTTCTGTCCATATAAATCATTCTGAAGAAAGAGCCCAGAGAGGAAATCAGGGCAGGAGCAAGTCAGTCTCAGACATCTTCAGCAGACCACAGGCCCGGATGCAGGCAGACTGGCAGAAACATAGGACATTCTCTTCTGTGTTTTCAATGAATTAGGAAGCAAGACAATTAAGAATTCTAGAGGGGAAAATCAACTTTATTTTCTACTACTGTATTATTTTTACTGAGTCAACATGAAGATCAAAGTTCATCCTAACAACTTGAAGTTTCAAACATGCAGCTAATTATCTACCTGCCTTCAAGACGAGTCACCTCTGCCTGCAGGAGCTCCTCACTGGTGTGGCTGAAGTCCAGTTGTGACAGCACATTATCTAGGACTCCTGGGCCTGGACAAGGGAACTTCCTTTCCACCTGACAGTTCTCCAGCAGCCTGAGGAGGACAGGAAAAGAAGGGAACAGGTCTCTTATTCTGGCAACAAGAACAGTGGAGTGCCGGCCTGCTGTCCCAGCTGCTCTTGTAATTAAGCTCAGTTTGCCGTCTGCTTTGTGGATAAAAAGAAATATATACCTGGAGAACAATCAAGGGTCAGCAGCAATTTAATCTTTACTAAGATTTGGCATATTTTTCAAAGGGAAAAGCCACATAAAATAGCAAAACCACTTTGTTGAAACTTGATTGTTAACTGATAAATTACAAGATGGTCAGGCAAGATGTATGACTTAAACAAATTCACTTAATTATTTTTTACTACAAACCTAGCAATAACAGATATATAAAAACAAACCCGGGGGGCTGGAGAGATGGCTCAGTGGTTAAGAGCATTGCCTTCTCTTCCAAAGGTACTGAGTTCAATTCCCAGCAACCACATGGTGGCTCATAACCATCTGTAATGAGGTCTGGTGCCCTCTTCTGGCCTGCATACAGACAGACTATTGCATACATAATAAATAAATAAATATTTAAAAAAAACCCAGGGCTGGGGACATATAGCTTAGCTGGTAGAGTACTCCCATGGCATGCATGAAGCCCTGAGACTAGGTGTGTTCACATGCACTGGTAACCCCAACACTTGAGAAGTAAACACAGGAGGATCAGGAGTTTAACGTCATCCTCAAAGTATTAATTTTGAAGGTAGCCTGGGATACATAAGATCCTGTTTCAAAACATAACAATAACAAAACAATAAAATCAGTTTTCAAAAGGGCTAGCTCAGTGACAGGTTGTTACTGATGATAAGCAGCTATGCCCTAGTCTCCTACAGCATGGAGGTTCATCAGCCAATGAGGAAAAAATAAGGAGTTCTCAATTTTATGATTCTCAGAATCATAGAGACTCAAAGAAAAGGAGACAAAACTATCTATGTAAATTTTATGATAATGAGAATCTAACTCATAAATTAAAACCAAGTCAGACAAGATGATCAAACACAGAAATGTAAATGTTCAATATTAAAATCGGCATTCAATGCCAAACCTTCAAATGGACTGGCAGAATAATACTTAAGATTTGAACAGACCTCATGCTTTCTATGGAGCGCTGAGTGTCAACTGTCTTTAATTTTGTTTGTAGTTTCTCCTTCTGCATTTTTGCCTCAAGGATGAAGTTTTCTCGAGATTGAAGACTTGCCTTCAATCCTTTCTGTTCTTCCTGCAGAGCCTGCAGAAAGAAAAAAGTCAGATATTATTACATTATTACAACTTTTCCTCAGCTCTCTTTTTCCTGCAGAGCCTGCAAAATACCCACCCCCAAAAAAAGTCAGGTAACATTACAGCATTTCTATTTCATGAGAAAAGCAACCAAAGAGGCTAACTGTAAGTTTTATGACAAGGACAGTATTAATATAGCTATCAGCAGCTGAGCCATCAGCCTCAGCTCAAGGAGGAAGCTGAGAATTCTGGAACATAGTTCTAGGTTGACCAGTCTTAAGTCTTAAGACACTCATACATGTTTCCCTAACCTAAGCATTCTAACACACACCTCTAATAACTTCTCAGACTCCCTCAGTTTCTCCTCCTTCTGCCACTGCTCCTGCAGGATAGTCATATTGGTCCCCATCAGGTCATTGACCCTCATATTAAGGCGCTCTATTTCCAGCTCGTTGGCACAAATGGTGTCCTTGGCCCGCTCGAGCTTACTGCTCAGGTGCTGGATTTCTGACTGGCTGGACAGCTCCACAGACTCTAATTTCTGTTTCCGGTTAGCAAGCTGAGCCTAGAAAAATATTAATTTTTTATTATTAGAAATTATTATTAGGGATTTTTAATAGGAAAAGAGAAGTGATAAAAGAACAATCAATAAAATAATCAATAACTGTATTCACTGAGGAAAGAGTACTCGTAGGAAGGACTGGTTAAATCAGCGGTTTTTGGAGACTTCTGAGCTGACAGATATAACCAAATATACACAGCTGAAATTAGTTCTTTCCAGTGGCATCACTATCAAAGTCTACTCAAATAAAAGGATTTCAAGCAACTGTGTCATTGGCCTGTGGTGTACAGTGGCTAGCCTTACAGTTCTGCATGCCACATGAGTATTTTGGCTTTCCACATTCTGGTTTTCTCAAGTTTTAATTCAGTATCCAAACTGGTTTTTCATCTACACATTCAAAACGGACATAAATCATTTGTAAAGGTAAACTTCCTTTATTTTAAACATCTTTTAAGAAAAAGACACACAGTTTTATTTTAGAAATTCAAACAGAAATATCTCTGTGGAATTCATCTGCTACAGATTTAAAGATTCTACTGTATATAATACAGGATCAAACTCTTGTACTTTATATTATGGTGACACAAAGATGCTGCTGGGAAAGAGAGAGAGAGAGAGAGAGAGAGAGAGAGAGAGAGAGAGAGAGAAGGCAGGAGGGAGGACAGGCAAACACAGACAAACAATGTTTGTGTAAATGAGAGCTCAAGGCTTTAGTGTAGAGGCAACTGTTTTGTCTTTTGACCAGATCCCTAGAACGGTGTGTGTGTGACAGTCAACACAGCCTGACTGCTGCTATGTATGCAATTGTCTCCACATTCTCAAAAACAATCTAATCTCCTTCTTACCAAGAGGATATCTTCCACAGAACCCTCTGCAGAAGTAAATACAGAGATTGGTTGAGGGTAGGAAGGAGAAAAAGTCTGTGGCTCTTTGCTGAGCCTCAGTTCACTCCAACCCTAATCTATCCACCAGCCTGGAGCTCATAGGACACAGCTGGAAACCTCTGCCCAAATGAGAGCTCTGGGGGACAGACAACACAGAAAACTCAACACTGTGACCACTATGTAACACTGTGATCCCTATGTAACACTGTGACCGCTAAGTAACACCAGGATCGCTATATAACACCGGGATCGCTGTGTAACACCAGGATCGCTGTGTAACACCAGGATCACTATATAACACCGGGATCGCTATGTAATGCCGGGATCGCTATGTAACGCCGGGATCACTGTGTAACACCGGGATCGCTGTGTAACACCGGGATCGCTGTGTAACACTGTGACCACTGTGTAACACTGAGATCACTATGTAACACTGAGATTGCTGTGTAACACTGAGATCACTATGTAACACTGAGATTGCTGTGTAACACTGAGATGACTATGTAACACTGAAAGCAAATTCAGTTCTGAAGCTTTGGCTGTGTTAAACAACAGTGTAACCAGATTTGCTATTTTAAATTAGCTTCTCAGTTTTGAAAATCAAGTCTTCTTTTAATCATCCACTATTTCACTCTTGTAAAAATACAGTGTTCGCACTGACTAGAAATGATACCCCAAGCTGTACTATGCACTATAGCAGTAAGAGACATATGTGGAGACTGATCACTGCGCTGTGGCTATTCTGATTTTAGAAATGCTCTAACTGTAAAACACACAGGGGAGTGCCAATGGCCTGGTTTTAAAAAAGAATGCAAATTCTGAACTGATAATATTTGACATACTGGGTTAAATAAAATATTATTTTCTTTTTATCTTTTAAATCTAAAAAATGGTAAATTGTGCAACTCACATTATATTCCTGCAGTGGCACTAGCATCAAGAATACCTCTTTCAATATTAAGTAAGAAAATCACAGAAACAACTAAAATTATCATCACTTCTCCTAAACATCTGACTTTAGAAGCACTTAAAGGTAAATATATTAGAAATCTTTTCATGTACAAATTACTTCAAGGAAGCAGAAATTTTCCTTGCTCGCTACGCGTTCAGCATTGTTTTACTGAATGAAGAGGGGAGCTATTGCAACTCCACGAAAGACAGTGGAAGGAAGGAAAGCACCGAGAGGGAGATTACATCAGGAGACAGAAAGGACTTCAAGTCAACCTGCACTGGACGGGAGGCACAGCAGGGTCAGAGGTGCGCACTGAGCTCAGAGCTTTGCAGGCTCTTTAGGTTTCCCAATGGGATGTGATAGCCTGCGTGGACACATCTGGAGGTGACACTGATGGGGAGATAGGTCAGGGGCTGGTGCTGCAATGACTAGGCCTTTATACTAGGATTCCCTGGAAAGATCAAAGCCCTGCCCTGGCTCCTTCCAACCCTGTTGTTCTTCAGCAATTTCCCTATCTGTCTGTAACAATGGCTTCCTTGAAGCTCCAAAACTACATTTAAAAAAAAAAAGTCATAGAAAGGATGTCCTCATTTTTCTAAAATGAGCATGGAGTATATAATTTTAATAGCTGAGTAGAAGAATTGAAGTAAATACATGACTCAAAGAGCATGAAGTTATTTTTGAATCTTATTTTTAGATATAAAAATACTTAAGAATTTTTTCTCATAAAATTTGCTCAGTCTCCCAGATTTTCTGCTTTCCTACATATCAACTAAATGTAATGAATCAAGCTCAACTGGATTCTGCTTCATACAGCCAACTGTGGAAGGGTGGCTTTTAGACACTTGGAGAAAACTGCAGAGTGAATATTAACTTATATTGTTATGATTTATCTATTAATGTCATTCTGTCATATTATAGAAATTTTAAATCCTTACCTGTTCTGAAATGAGAGGATCTCATTTGCATTGTAACTTTGGGGGGGTGTTGAGACAGGGTTTCTCTGTGTAGCCCTGGCTATCCTGGAACGTGCTCTGCATACTATGCTAGCTTAGTCAAACTCATATACATCCACCTGTCTCTGCCTCCCATTGCTGAGACTAAAGTGTGCCACCATGTCTGGCCTGCTTGGTAACAATTTAATAGCCAAAAATAAAGAGTAAAAGTGTACCCAGTTTTAGTTTTCCAAGACGGAAAGAATCAGGCTGGAGAGGTGGCTCATTAGATAAGAGCATAGGCTGCTCTTCTGGAAGACCTACCTAGGTTCAGTTCACAAAACCCACACTGTAGCATAAAAGGATCTGTAACTCCAGTTCAAAAGAATGCAATGCCCTGCTCTGACTCTGTGGCACTGCACACAGTGGTACACATGCTTACGTGCAGGCCAAACACCCATACACAAAGATAAAAGAAAATATACTGATTTTTTAATGACATATCCAAACAAAGAAGAAAAAAGTTCCAAAGAACAGCTGCACAAAAATGTAAACGTGTTATTAACACTAATGAACAGCACACAGAAAGGCAGTTTAAACGGCATGGGGTTTAGCTCACTGGTACAGTGCTTGCCTAGCATAAGTGAGGCCATGAGTTCAATACCACACTGAAGAAAAAATTAGGTACAGCCAGGTGGTGGTGGGCACGCAGAGACAGGTGGATCTCTGTGAGTTTGAGGTCAGTCTGGTCTACATAGTGAGTTCCAGGACAACCAGGACTACACAGTAATACCATGTTCAAAATAAAAGAAAAAGGAAAAAAGAAAATTAGGTACATTTCTGTAATACATTTCTAACACCCACTCATAACAAGATTGACAAGATGATGACAACTATTAACACTAGGTAATGGGCACACAGTTTAATTAAATGTTTAGGAATGATAATCATATAGCATTGATTGACACAAACTGAGTCACAAGAAGCTTTAATTCTTGTTTAGTTTGCCAAAGGAGAAAGAGAAGTACATTTATCAGATAACTTTATTTTAAACAAAACTATGATAAGAATTATTAAAACTATTATAAGATTTATTCAAACATCCTTAGCAGATACAACAGATGTCAGCTCTTTAAAGGTCAAGTGAATGGTAAATAAAAACTCTATTTTTACTAACAAGGAAGTCTGAATTACATAGAATTAATCACAATAGTAATTTGATAGCACTGGCTTAAAGGATATGTAATCAATAAACATGAATAAAATGAGGACTGAAAAAAATAAAAACTCCATCTGTTCTTTCCCAGTCTAATGGCTATAATTAGAATACAGCAGTTTATAGCCTTTAAGAACACAGGGCTTTCTCAATTTGGTTAAAATCTCACCCCATCCCATGCCCTCCCTCAATGAGGGCTCCACTGTCCCACTTTGGCTGGTAGCTTCTTGAATTTGACAATACAGTCTTTGTTCTATGGCGTGTAGGGTTGTCCTGCAAGTCTCAGCGGAGTTCCTCACAACAAAACCATTCACAGTGGTGTGCCAGACAACTGGTATTTCAGGGGGCCAAAGAAGATGAAAGTTTAAAAGAAAAAACAAACAAACAAGAACATCTCCCTCTAGCTCTCTGAACTTACTGGCATTCTAGAAACTGAGAACTAACAGTGTGGAAGGATTGTCATACTACAAATAAAACACCTACTAGACAAGCATCCAACAGGTAACAGGGAACGGCTATACAAACTCAACACCCTCTCTCTATTTCTTTCTGTCTTCTTGATTTTAAAGGAAAAGGCAAAGGAACTGGCTATGACCCAAGAAGACATATCCTGAAAAAATTCAGTGTCTATTTAGTTTTTGCTTAAGTCATTAGTTTCTGTAGCCACAAAGACAATATTTTCATTTGGGTGCACACCAGTGCAGTGAGATTCTTTTCAAACAGCCAAGCTAAATGAGATCTCTGGCTGAGGTACCTTAGCCAAAGTGCTCAAGCTGTCATGGAAACAAAGCATACGGAAGTAGAGCCAAAAAAAAAAAAAATGACAGAAGCAGAAAGAAACAGGAAGGGAGACAAAGAGAGGGGAGAGGCATGGTGGGATAGGTAGAAACCAAATTTGGGAGAGTGAAGACAGCGTGGACAAAGGGTAAGGCAGGGAGAGGAGGATCTGAGCTCTAGATGCTGACGAGGCTGAGCCACAGTAGAGGAAGATGGGCTTGCCATACAAAGGTTAGCAGAGAGAATCCAGAAAGACAATGACAACCATCAGAAGGTGCATGGCAGTCAGTCAAATTCAGTCAAAACCCGTCTGCTGGACAGCTTAAACTTACCTGAATGATCTCTGACTGTTCAGCTAAAGCCTCCCTCTGTGCTTCCAGAGAAGATACCTGTTGCTGATAAATCAAACGCTGCTTCTCCCAGTCCAGAGACTTCTGTCGGAATTCCTGAGGAGACAGTTACGTTACTTAACACCTAAGTGCTTCCTGGACTGTGACACTCCTCACTTTGCTTCCCAGCCTCCCACTCCTGGATCCAGCTGTAGCCTTCTCCTCAGCAGGAGCTCCATTACTCGCTTAGCTGACTGAACTGCAGAGGATTAATGAATTCTGCTCACACTGTGCCTCTGGGTGCCTATCTTTCTAAACTTAACACCCTAATGGTGAAGAGGAAGAAACAGACCTGACAGTGGGCTCATGGGCATCTTCACAGATCTGATGACACCTAAGGGCTGTTACCATTTTGTATAATTTTATAGAAAAGTGATCTGAAATAATAGTATTTCCCTTGCCATCTAAATTCCTGACATCCAAGCCAAGAACTGAAGAGATTCGAACAGATTTCCAAATCGGTAACTCAACAGCCCAATTCTAGGGCTGGAGAGATGGCTCAGTGGTTAAGAGCATTGGCTGCTCTTTCAGAGGTCCTGAGTTCAATTCCCAGCAACCACATGGTGACTCACAACCACCTGTAATGAAATCTGGTGCCCTCTTCTGGCATGCAGGCATACATGGAGGTAGAATGTTGTATACATAATAAATAAATAAAATCTTCAAAAAAAAGCCAATCTAACTTCATATTCTGCCTAACCAGTATTTTTGATAGTCAAATTTTTTTCCACAGAAGAATTGCAAAAGCTTGAATAATATGGAAAATATGTACCACATTTTAACAGGTATTTATTAATAATCCAGAATCAAATAGTTAAAAGTTATAGTTGATGAACAGAATTTCAAATTGTACACCATGAAAATGAACTTGACATTTCTGAAAATAAGGCAAATCAAAAGGAAAAGACCCTTAATCTTCCCATCTTTATCCTCCAGGAATCCTCAGCTTTAGATTGTTCCTTAGATTTTTATTTCAGCTTTCTGATATTCCATTCAGTCAATCAGTCTGTCTGTATGGCACTCCATCATATGTGCCAGCACTGATTTGGAAAATATTGAGAAAAACAAAAGCCCAGCCACACAACTGGAGGGTGACATAGACATGGCATGCATATTAAATGAATGAATAAATAAGAATATTTAATGAAATCAAACAGGACATAAACTTTTGAAGGAATTCAAAGAGGACACAAACAACCATCTATATGAAATAAGAAAGTCAATACAGGATATGAAAGAGAAACTCAATAGAGAGAAATACCGAAAAAAAAAGATCAAACAAATTTTATAAATAAAAAATCTTATTGAATCAAATAAAAACTTAATGGAAAGTCTTTCCAATAAATCAAATCAAAGATAGAGTTTTAGAGTCTGAAGACAAAGTAGATGAATTAGAACATCCTGACAATGACAAACATAATAAGAAAGTCAGGGCTGAAGAGATGGCTCAGTGGTTGAGAACACTGACTGGTATTCCAGAGGACCTGGGTTCAATTCCCAGCACCCACATGGCAGCTTACAACTGTCTGTAACTCCAGTTCCAAGAATCAAACACCCTTACACAGACATGAATGCAGACAAAACACCAGTGCACATAAAACTAAATCAAATATTTTTTTAAAAAAAGATAATAAGACAGTATGAAGACAATGTACAAAATCCTCAGGATACCATTACAAGACCAAATGTAGGGGTGGTAAGATGGCTTAGTTATGTAAACAATGCTTGCCATGCAAGCATATAGGCCAGCACTCACTAGAAAATGCTGGGCATGGCAGCACACATTTCAAATTCCAGTGCTAAGGAGGTTTTAACAGAGGGATCCCTAGGCTTACAGGCCAGCTATTCTAGCTGGGTCAGTGAGTGTCAGGTTCAGTGAGAGACTCTGTCTCTAAAAGTAAGGTAATGGACACTGACTTATAGCCGCCACACACACATGCACATACACGCATGCATGTTCATACACACGTGCACATACATACATAAAGATCAATCTATAATTCGTTAGCATAGAAGAGTGAGAAGATCAAGATAAAGTCACAGAAAATACACTCACCACCATGGGTTAAAACCCAAATACAGGAGCAGAGCAATCAAGACACAAAAAACACCTAGAATTGTCAAGACCAGAAAAGAACCTTTCCACATCATGTTACAGTTAAACACTAAACATGCAAAACAGAGAGTACCAAAGCTGCAAGAAAAAGGTACAAATACATACAGAAAGGTAAAGCCATCAGAACAAAAGATTCCTCAACAAAAACTCTAAAAGCCAAGGCAGAGAACAATGAAATTCAAGCTCTGAAAGACAATATTGCCAAACTAGATTATTGTAACCACTGCAACTATCTGTGCTAGTTGGCTTTTATTAATTTGACACAAACTAGACATATGGGAAGAGGGAATCTCAACTGAGTGCCTCTATCAGATTGGCATGTCTGTGGGGCACTTTCTTGATTAGTGACTGTGGTAGGAGCTGCCATCCTTGGGCAGATGGGTCTGGGCTGTGTAAGAAAAGCACTTAAGTAAGTTGAGGAAGCAAACCAGAAGACAGCATTCCTCCATTGTCTCTGCTTCAGTTCCTGCCTGCAGTTTCTGCTTTGTTTGAACTCCTCTCCTGGCTTCCCTTGGTGATGACACAGTATAAGCTGTAAACTGAATTAACTCTTGTCTCCCCAAGTTGGTTTTGGTCATAGTGTTTCAGCACAACAACAGAATATTACTAACACACTATTCTTCAGAACTGAAGGAGAGAGAAAAATTTTCCTTGATAAACACAAACTAAAGGAATTCTTGACCTCGGTGTAGTAATACTGAAGTAATCTACACAATGATGAGAAAGATCAACATCCATGATTCAACAGGAAAGAACAAACTTCAGTGGACAAATGAGGATTAGGAAGACACCAGACACTACAAAACAAGTTGACAGAAATGAACAAACTTTCACTAGTATCTCTGAATAGCAATGGTTTCAATTCTCTAATCAAAAGACACAGACTAGAGCTAGGGAGCTGGCTCAGTGGGTAAGAGTGCTTACCAAGAAAGCAACAGTCCCCGAGTTCAAATCCCCAGGACCCACATAAAAACTTGAGCATGGGGCTGGAGAGATGGCTCAGAGGTTAAGAGCATTGTCTGCTCTTTCAAAGGTCGTGAGTTCAATTCCCAGCAACCACATGGTGGCTCACAACCACCTGTAATGAGGTC
>LOEQ01001091.1:385718-402541 GCA_001685075.1 Bramus lutescens | reverse complement strand
TCTGTCTTTGAGTTTGAGGTGCGTTTCTTGTAAACAGCAGAATGTTGGATCCTGTTTTCTTATCCGTTGTCTTAACCTGTGCCTTTTTATAGATGAACTGAGTCCATTGATATTAAATGATATTAATGAGCAGTGGTTGCTAACCCTGTTTTATTTATTGGTTGCTAACTCGAAGACCCAGCAGACTAAAGGGCAAACTTGGAGGGAAAGGGAGGGTCGTGTGGAGCCAAGAAGCCCCTGCATCAGGAGCTGGATGTGCCGTGCACTCCACTCCGGTTTGGCGGGCGGTTGCACACTCACCCCTCTGGGTGGGTAGCCTCAGTGCCGGAGCAGGAACTCTTCCTGGGCCAAGGACCTCGCAGACAATAGGGCAGGCTTGAGGCGGGTCAGGGATGTGTGGAACAAAGCCCCTGCAGCAGGAGCTGAAGGGGCCCGGTGCTCCTTTCTGGGATGTTCCACCCTGCCCCTGGATGGCACCCACTTACTGGTCTGAAAGGTTGTCCTCAGCTAAGCGACTGGACTCTTGGAGGTTGAAGGACCCCTCAGACAAAAGGGTGAACTTGTGGTGGGGGTTGTGTGGAGCCAAGAAGCCCCTCTGGTTTTTATATTTTTTATTTTTATTTATTTTATATGGCAAACACAGTTTCCCCTCACACCTCTCCCCTCACTCTCCCCCCACCTCCCTCTCCAACCTATCCCCATCCAGTCCTCTGAAAGGGTATGGCCTTCCATGGGGAGTCAACAAAGCCTGGCACATTAAGTTAAGGCAGGATCGAGTATATTCCCACTGCATCAAAGCTGAGCAAGGTACTCCACCATAGGGAATTGACCCAAAAAAATCCAATTCATACACCAGAAATAGATTCTAGACTCATTGTCAGGGGTCCCGCAAACAAAAGAAGCTACAAACTGTCATCCACATGCAGAGGGCCTAGTTCAGTAACAGGCAGGCTCCACAATTGTCTGTCTAGAGTTCCTGAATTCTCACAAGCTTAGGTCAACTGTCTCTGTAGATTTTCGCATCCTGATCTTGACCTCTCTTGCTCATATAATCTCCCTGCCTTTCTTTGACTGAACTCCCTTACTTGGCCTTGTGCTTGGCTGTTGATCTCTGCATCTTCTCCCATCAGTTACTGGATAAAAAAAAAAAAGCTCTATGATGACAGCTAGGCTAATCACCAATCTGATTACAGGGGAAGGCTAGTTAAGGCACCCTCTCCACTATTGCTAGGAATCTTGGCTTGGGTCATCCTTGTGTATTCCTGAGAATTTCCCTGGCACCACGTTTTTCCCTAATCCTATAATGACTTCCTCAGTCAGTATATCTCTTTCCTTGCTCTTATCTCTGGCCCTCTCTCAACTTGACCATCCTGTTCCATCATGTTCTCATTCCCGATCCCCTCCCCTCTACCACTACCTGACCCCAGTTTACCCAGGGGATCTCATCTATTTCCCCCTCCCAGGGTGATCCACGCATCTCTCCTAGGGTCCTCCTTGTTACCCAGCTTCTCTGGAGTTGTGGATTGTAATCTGGTTATCCTTTGCTTTATATCTACTCTGATTATGTATATTGATACTTATGATTGAGTACATACCATTTTTGTCTTTCTGAGTCTGGGTTACCTCACACAGGATGATTTTTTTTCTAGTTCCATCCATTTGCCACCAAATTTCATGCTATCATTGTTTTTTTACAGCTGTTAATAGTCCATTATGTAATTACACCACATTTTCTCTATCCATTCTACATTTAAGGGGAATCTAGTTTGTTTCCAGGTTCTGTCTATGATGACTAATGCTGCTATGAACATAGATGAGCAAGTGTCTTTGTGGTATGATTGAGCATCTTTTGGGTATAGCCCCAAAAGTGGTATCAGTGGGTCTTGAGGTAAATTGATTCCCAATTTTCTGAGAATTTGCAACATGATCATCTCATTAGATGCCTTTGACAATATCCAACACTCCTTCATAATAAAGGTTTTGGAGAGATTAAGGATACAAGGAACATATCTAAACATAATAAAAACAATTTACAGCAAGCCAACAGCCAACATCAAATTAAATGGAGAGGAACTTAAACAATTCCATTAAAGTCAGAAAAAAAGACAAGGTTGCCACTCTTTCCATATATATTCAATATAGTACTAGACATTCTAACTAGAGCAGTAAGATAGCGAATAAGATAAAGAGCATATAAAATGGAAAGGAAGAATTTAAACTTTTGCCATTTGTAGATGATATATGATAGTATACTAAGTTACTGAGAGTTGCTGATTGCAAGGGGCCATAAGAATGTATAGCAGTGACAACTAGTATTTAACAAGTCCGCATACCAGACATATCATTCCTGTTATGAAGCCTCACTTGGAAAAAAAATAGTGCTATTGACTGTAAGTAACTGTTTTTTCCTGTCCATAACTTTCTCAAGTGTCCTTACTTACCTCCTTATCAGTACAGCTGTGGTGTTCTTTCCACAGCCCTTTGGTGATGTATTATACACTTACTGGGCACATATATAGCTGTGGATGGTCAAGAAGGTGACTTCTTTTTAAGATGTATAATTTTAATATATAGACAATATACTAGAATATGTCTCATAACTAGATCTATTGTCCCACGAGGACTGTGAGATACTTAAAAACTGAATTTGTTCCTTTTACATAGAAAAACACAAGAAAATAACAATTTCTCCTCAGTCTAAGACAAATTGCTCACAATTAACTCATTTTTCCCTCAGAGAAAGTTCAAACTAGACTAAAGGTTTTTATAAATGGATCATAAGTTTAAAACTCTACTGTTATGCACAAGGTTAGAGTTTAAAGATGTCTAACCAAGGTTATTAACAGTAAGAAGCCTAAAAAATTATACCAGTTTTTCATTTGCCGAGCCTGGGTTATAAACGATCTATGTCTCATAGCTTATCTCAGTTAGCACTGTGCCTCCACCCTCTGGTCACAATCTTACTCCAGAATAATGAAATTTTGCCATGGTAAGGGGCTTTTTTCTTATTACTCACCCAAAAGAATGTGCTTTTGACCAATGAGATGTAACTCTTGTAATTTTTTATTGTTGCTTTAAGCCTTATGTAAAAAAGTAAATATAAGTCAGGTGAAGAAAGAAGCAGAAAGAATTTAAACAGAGAATTAGAAAAATATTTAGAATTCTAGGATTAGAGCTAAAGACTTTGAGCTAAGAAAGTATAGACAATTAGGACAAGAGATTTAGAAAGTAGAAGAAGAAAGAGCATGATTCAAACAGCATGTGTGTGAGTTCATGCTCTACCCTAAGATAAGAAATTTTCTAAGTTCCTTTTGCTATGTTGTGGCTTCTAACCTGAACCCTGGGAGGTAATTTTGTGAGCTGAACTCACAAACTGCTGAAAATAAGTGACCCCCAATATTCTACCAAGAAACTCCTACAACTGATAAATACCTTCAGTAATGTGGCAGAGTACAAGATTAACTCAAAAGAATCAGTAGCCCTCCTATATACAAATGATAAAAGGGCTGAGAAAGAAATCAGAGAAACATCATCTTTTAGCCACAAACAATATAGACTCTCTTAGGGTAACTATAACCAAATAAATGAAAGACCTGTACAACAAGAACTTTAAGTTTTTGAAGAATGAAATTGAAGAAGATATCAGAAAAAGGAAAGATCTCCCATGTTATTGGAGTGGTATGATCAATATAATAAAAATGGCAATCTTAACAAAAGCAATCTACAAATTCAAATCAATCCCCACCAAAATCCCAACACAATTCTTCACAGACCTTGAAAGAACATTACTTAACTTCATATGAAAAAGCAAAAGCCTAGGATAGCTTAAACAATCCTGCACAATAAAGGAACTTCTGGAGGGATAGCCATCCATTACTTCAAGCTCTACTATACAGCTATAGTAATACAAAACAGGCATTTGAACAATGTAATCAAATTGAAGACCCTGACATCAATCCACATACCTATAAACACCTAATTTTTGATAAACAAGAAAAAACTGCAATGCAAAAAAGAAATTATTTTCAACAAATGGTGTAGGCATAACATGTCAATGTGTAGAAGATTGCAAATAGATTCATACCTGTTTGCACAAAACTCAATTCCATGTGGATCAAAGACCTCAGCATAAATCCAAGTACACTAAACTTGGTAGAAGAGAAAGTGGAAATAGCCTTGAATGCATTATCACAGGATAGTACTTCCTAAATATAACACCAGTAGCACAGACACTGAGAGCAACAATAAATAAATGAGACCACCTAAAACTGAAAAGCAAAGGACATGGTAAATAAGACAAAATGACAGCTTACAGAATGGGAAAAGATTGTCACCAACCCCATATCTGATATAAAGCTGATCTCCAAAATATATAAAAAACTCAAGAAACTAGATATCAAAATACCAAATAATCCAATTAAAAATGTGGTATAGATCTAAACAGAGAATTCTCAACAGAAGGATCTTGAATGACTGAAAGACATTTAAGGAATTGGTGAGCATCCTTAGTCATCTGGGAAATACAAATCAAAATGACTCTGAGACACCATATTACACCTGTCAGAATGGCTAAGATCAAAAACACTGCTAATGTTGGAGTTTTGGAGTAAGTGGAACACTCCTCAACTGCTGGTGGGAGTGCAAACTTGTACAGCTACTTTGAAAATCAATATGGTGCCTTTTTTTTAGTTTAAAAGTAGATTTTAAGAATCTATTCTTTTATCCTATCATCCCCATATCTCCCTTTTTTCTTTTCAGAACAAAACCCCTGAATCTAACCTTCTTTGCTTAGTTTTCTCTCTGAGCATGGCCAATAACAGCTTTCAGTTTACCACTTTAAACAATAACAAACATACATAACCCATCAAAAGAACAAAAATCATCCACGTCCATAGTGGGGATGTGGGTGTCATCTTCTCTAGACTGCATTATGTTGTCAGGGGGCAACAGAATCATTAGAAGAACCCCGAGAAAACAGAGATAATGATCAAGTGCTGGGTGATCTAGCTCTATCATTTTTTGTCTGGTCTCTGTAAATGAGAAAGTACAGAGCTTACTTGAAGTCCTGGTGAGAGTAGTTTGCAAAGCTGGACCATCTCGCAAGCAGTTCTGAAGTTGTCCTGGATATAGAATTTTGAGGAAACTGCAACAGAGGCATTTTCAGTGGCTGGATCCCTTGAGTTACCTGTGTTTATTGGTTTCTAATCCTTTTTTGTTTTTCTGAAAACACACAAACTTTTAAAGATAGCATGCTTATTTGCATTAACACAAGTATGGAATGTGTGGTGTGCAAACGTCAGCTAAAGATGATTTTTTGATTTATGTTTGAGTAGTTAAAAGGCATCTGTGAACTTTGAGTCCATTTGGACCATGTAACCAAACTGTGATGAGGACTCTGTAGCCAACAATGTGTATCATGTCTCATTCAGTTTCGGACCTGTTCCCCTGTAGGGGAATCAGCTTCTATGTCACCTCCCTTGAGGTTTCTTCTTGATTTCTTCCTTCATGTTTGTAGTCAAGATTTTCAGAAGTTCTCCCCTGATCAAATCTAATCTTCATTGATTTTTGAAGGAATCTACAACTTTGTTTCCCCTGTAGAAACTAAAGCATAACATCTCACCCAACACAGTACATACTCTAACTTCCATTCCAAAATTAAAACATCATTTTGAGTGAGGTAACCCAGACCCAGAAAGACAATTATCACATGTACTCACCCATAAGTGGTTTTTAAACACAAAGCAAAGAAAAACAGCCCACAAATCACAATCCCAGAGAACCTAGACAACAATAAGGACCCTAAGAAAGACATGCATAGATCTAATCTACATTGGTAGTAGAAAAAGACAAGATCTCCTGAGTAAATTGGAAGTATGGGGACCTTGGGAGATGGTTGAAGGGGAGGGAGGAGGCAGAAAAGGGAGCAGAGAAAAATGTAGAGCTCAATAAAAATCAATTTAAAAAAAGACATTCATAAACATGTAGGCTGGTTTAACCCAGTAGTTTTCCCACAATTCAATATCTCTGATCAACAGAGCACTCTCTGTAAGGGCAAATATTTTAGGCTCTGTAGGTCATAAAGACCCTGTCTCAGCTACTCAATATTCAACACTACAAAAGACTTTATTGTTTTTAAACTATTTATTTTCTTTGTCTATATCTGTTTTATTTCTTTCTTTAGCATCTAAGCACACTTTTAAGCATTCTATATCTGTTTGGAGGATTTTTTTTGGTCTGGACCTAACTTTACTAAGCACCTACAGCATTCTCTGATCACATAAGTCTCTCAACAGCTAGCTTCAACAGCTAGGCAAAGGGTAGGCCCTTCCACTATGCAGCTAGCTCAGCAGATGGCACTGGAGGCTGGCTCCACCCCCTTGTTCTAACCATCCCAGCCATGCCTATCAGTTTGCCAATTCTGGGAAACTGCTGTGTCCACACTGCAACAGGTGTTTCTGCTAGTCTCCCACTCCAGGAGCGCTGAGACTGCGCAAGTGCTCAGCTGAATTAAAGGGACCACGCCTCCATATGCTGGAAGCACCTGGCCTGCTTGAGAGGTGAAAATTGCCTGGAGGCTGCACCTGACTCTTTCTGGACTTTTTATCCACATAGGGCCTGAGAAAGCTAAAAATAAATAAATAATAAAAATAAAAAATAAGAGCTAGTTGGGGAAAAGTCCAAGTTAAGGCCAACCTTTCTTAATTGATAATAAGTCTCTGTTTTGGGACCAAGTGTACTAAGCTTAATACATTCTAATCAGACTTCATGAAGCACCAGACCCCAAATGATGACACGGAGACTTATTATTATATATGAAAGCTTGGCCTTAGCTTAGGCTTTTCCCCAGCTAGCTCTTATAACTTAAATTAACCTTTTTTTTTTTATCTACATTCTGCCATATGTTTCAGTTACCTCTCCTCTGTTCTATACGTTCGCCATGTTCAGTGACCCGCTGGTGTTTCCTGCCACAGCAGATTCTAACCCTCAGTTCTTCTTTGGCTAGAAGTCCTACTTATTCTATCCCACGTAGCTATTGGCCATTCAACTCGTTATTAAACCAATAAGAATGATACATTTTCTCAATTGTTAACAAATATTTTGCAACAGTGCTGATTAATGGCTTGCTGCTTGTGGCCTGTTCAGCTGCTTTCTTATAGAACCCAAGACCCCAAGCTAGTGATACACCATTCACAATGGACTGGGCCCTCCCTCATCAATCACTAATTAAGAAAATGTACTACAGGCTTGCCTACAGCCCACGCTTATAAAGACATCTTTTTAATTGAGGTTCCCTTCTCTAAACTGACTTTAGTTTGTGTCAAGTTGACATAAAACTAGCAGGTACACCTTCCTTGCTGTCTTTCAAATGTATGGCCTCTTTTCTCATTAGTTGCTACTACGTACATGTATGTGTATATGTCTAGACATATGTTTCCTAAATACAGAAATACAACCTGCTCTGTCTGGGTAATGCTACTCTTACGCCTGCTTTCAGGGCTGAAAGTTTGGTATATAACCAGTTGGTGTGCTCTTCCCTAGGGAAGACGATTTCTCCCTCCCTCAGCATTCTCTAGTTGCCTCTAGCACATTGTGTAGTTGCCTCAACTGTAGTTAAACTAGATTTTAGTGCTAGGATTGCGTTTGCTATTTCAGAATCATTTCTGAAAGCATAATGATACAATCCACTAATAAACAGTTTATGCTATCATGACTATAAATTTAGTAATACTAATGGAGAAATGATTGCATTTCAATGTAATCCATGAAAGTAATAAATATGTCCAGCACATACAGTAGTTGTTATAAGATAGCAATCCCTCCCATTGTCCTAAGCAAATGACTCAATAATAAAGTGCTTGTAGTTGAGAAATGAGAAGCAAGTTAGGACCCCCCAGTACCAACCCTCAAAAAAGAAGTTGAGTGTGACAGTGTGAACTTGTTATATTAGTATTATTCAATGGAAGCAACAAAATCCCTGTTGATTGTTAGCCAGCCAGTCTAGCTTCAGGGTTGGTGAAAGCCTGTCTCAAAAATAAGGTATAGACCCTAAAGGAAGAAACAGTCACAATCTGCCTTTATTCTTTAAAGCAGCCCGATACCTGGGAGGCAGAGATGTGACTGTCCATCAGTGTTTCCCAGGGCCTCTAAAGTCATACCAAATGGAGAGTTCTATCTCTGTGTATTAGTAAACTCACAGGCTTGTTCTACACATGAAAGAAGCGACTCATATGGATTAACTTCATTAGTTTCTTGGTTTTCTTTTTGAATGAATTTTTAATTGAATGAATTTTTAATTGACAGATAATTATATAAACCTATGAGATACAGTATAGTATTTCAGCTCCTGTGAACATTGAGTGATGGTCAACTCAAGATATTTAGGTAATCCACCATTTGCCTGTGAGAAAAAATGGTTTTATTTTTTTCTTATTTAGTTTGTCATTTAGTAACATAATATTATATATCTAAATCACTTCTCTTCATTCATTCTCATCTTTAAGTGATAATTTATAGCTATATGCCAGTACTGATAGAGAATGAATTAATTATAAAAATATTTTTTAGAAATTTGTTTTCTAAAAATTGAATGGAGGCTTACACAATAAGATGTATGATAATACAACTATTTCATGTGGATAAGAAGCACAGATGATAGGCTTAGATTTTCACAGTACTGCCTTGTAATAAAATATCTGCCCTTGTTACAAATGAGATAGTCACATAACATTAATGCCAATTATCTTATTATTATTATGCCTGTGTTCACTGATTGAAAAAACATAGGAAATTTAGCTTAAGTTAATGAAAAGAAGACCTATATTCTGTATTTTATTTTGTCAACCTCTTGACAATTACTGTTTTCTATATAAGAATCCTAGAAAGGTTTTTGGTTTTATAGGAACATTTGCCTTATGAATTGATAATTGTCATTTTTGAAGTGATGGTTCAATCACACAAAGAGGAAAGGGAATTAAGAGATGAGCCAGTAGGTAAAATTTGAATTGAAATAAGAAAATATAATTTCTATTGCTTTATTTTTCAGTGAGGTGATTATATTGTAATTTTAGTTCAAAACAATTAGAAGAGAGTATTTAAAATATTGTTATCACAAAGAAATATTAACAGTGATGGGCATGCTAACTACTTTCATTTCCTTATTGTTTAATGTATTCATGTATCAAAACATCACAACAAATTCTGTACTGTAGAAGCATGATGCATCAGTTAAAGAACAAAACAACAAAATACCAGAAAATAAAAATAAATGAATGAGCCATCGACTTTGTATCCTCCATACAATCCACATGAGAGGAAAACCAGTATTGCAGGCTGTCTACTTTAGGTTCCCATATGTTTATCCATTTTAAATTCACAACTATTTTACAGAGCAGATCTCTGGGAATGCTAAGAACTAGCTACTTTGAATTTTGCTTCTTTATTGATAATGGTTGTATATTTTTAAAATCATCATAGGAAGACATTTACTTATTATCCTTTTCAGTTTTTCTAGGACACTGCCTCAGAAATTAAAATACTTTTTATACATAATGGTAATTCTGTGTAATTTACCTATTCTTATCAATTATGTTTCAGTATCTATTTAGCTCATTTTCTATAGAGTTTGCAATACATGTTTTAGCCAAAATAGATCAGAATGTCTTATCATTGTAGTTGCTTCACACCCTGCCTCATATGAGGCTACATAATGGGTGATATGACCAATTATAGATGATAGCATTGGAGTACAAAGGCTCTGTGACTCTCTTGCTCTGGTTTTTATCAGAATGAGCAGTTAACATGGGAGAAATCTTATCAATTCTTGTAAAGGATGAAGAAACTAATATCTCCTATTCACACTCTTGGAATAATCTTAATTAAAATGAATGATCAGAACCCAGATTTCTGTGATGAAGGAATATTCTTAAGCAAATGCATATTTCTTTGAGTATTATATCTTTCTACTTGTGAAGAAGTCGGGAATATTTCCTAATTACTCATCATTTATGCCCACAGAATGCTTTGTCAAGGTCATCTGCCATTCTCCAAAAAACTATGTAGAAAAGGATAAAAAGTTAAAGGTTGAAAAAATACGAAAAGTTGTGAAGTTTGAATATGCAGTCTCAACTTGGATTCTCTTTCTGAAGACAAATTCCCTAATTTAAGACAGGTAGCCTCTGAAAGGAAGTTTCAAGTTTAATCTCAACATTCTTCACTTCTGTTCTCATTCTTACACTCAAACATATTTAATCAGGTTTGCCTCTTCTGCAGGGTAGGTAAGATTCTAAAATTAGAGTGGGCCTTGCTTCAAAGTGCAGTGGGGTGGTACTTAGTATCTTTGTAAGAAGCTATATAAAGACTCTGATGGTAGAAATTGAGTGTTCATTTATAGTTCCAATCTTTCTGAAGCAAACTGCGGCTCATGACTTCCTGTAGTTCAGTCAGTCATGGAACCTAAATGGAGTCTAATGATAGGTCCAGATTGTCAACATATGCTTGTAGAATGGAGTCTTTGTTTCTCAGTATCACTACACTACCAGACCTCTGCCCATAAAGAAGATGCTCTTCTTCATTGATTAGTGACTCGCAAAACACAAGTATAGTATATGCCTTGCCTACTGTCCAATCTCTAGAACGTAATATAGTGTATAATTAAATACCACATATAGAATGAAATATTTAACATACTATGGCTTCAGAAATTGTTAAAATGCTTATAGAATTAGGTGGATTGATTCAAATAAATATTTAAGTTGGATCTTGAGAGATGAGTAGAATTTGGATAAGTAGAAATAAGAAATGCTTTAAAGAAGAGATTTAGAAATATCGAAAACAAATCCCCTGATCTCAGAATTTTCCAATGGTCAGTGAACTGTTAAGAATATAAAATATTATATAACAATAATTAGTGATAGTGACAAAGTAAGTATGCATCTTACACTTGAGTTAGTTATATACACTGAGTAACTTTTAAAGCACTGTTTTTACATCAGATTGTAAGGTATCAATTATACATGCAAATTAGCAATTTGTATAATACTGAAAAATAAAGTCATCAACTTAAAAAATCTAAAATTCCTTCTGCAACCTCAAGAGAAAAAATTGAAATATTAAATCCTTAATGATCATTTTAATAGAGATAATTTTGAACTTTTGCTTGATAAAAGAGAAAAATTTCAGTTTCTCTGCTATTTCCCAACATTCTTTTTTCTTTACTTCTGAAATTTGAGTGATGACAGGTTAAGTAATTTTGGAGGAAACTATAACAGAATATTAACATTTCATTTAATTTCCAAGTTATACAATAATAAATCATGCTGGTCAAGCATAAATAGCACTGATGAGATGACCATTGACAGCCAATAGACTACACTCCCTTGTGCTACAATTTAAGCTAGAGCAGGTCAATGAAGAGATGGTTCTCCAGTCAAATCCTTAAGTCTCGTCTTATGCTGCACACATTTCACATACTATTTGAGAACTCCATATCAACGTTCTTCATGGGGCATCCATAAAACCCAAATAAGATTAGTTGGATACGAATGAAAAGAGTTCTGCAGGGGTGACACTGATTTCTGAGAAACCTTGAATAAATATGGGTTGCTAACCTATTGATTACCTAAGAAGCAATGTTTCTCCATATTCTCCCGTCACATGCCTCTGACCATGCCCCATCTGTAGTTCTTTCTTTTGTGAGAAATGTAATTCTTCACGTTCTCATGGTGCAAGGTGTCCAATCCCAGGACCTCACCTAACTTAGTACTTCCCTTCATATGATTCTCATCAAACAAATGTGACTACAAGTGACCAAACAGGTTTGTCAACTGTGTTCCTATATGCACCATTTCCCCATCCATGGCTTTTAAAATAGTTGTACTATCTGGGCAGTGGTGGCACATGCCTTTAATACAGGCATTTGGGAGGCAGAGACAGGTGTATTTTTGTGAGTTCAAGGTGGGCCTGAACTACAAAGCAAGTTCCAGGACAGGCTCCAAAGCTACAGAGAAAGCCTGTCTTGAAAAGTAACAATAAAAATATCTGTGCTTTCTGACATCTTTATTCTCTATTCTTTCTCTACCAATACACATCCACACATAACCTAAAAGAGGCAAATCTTGAGTGCGTCCTCATTTTATTTCTGTTGCAATGATAAAATGCCCTGATAAAATCAATATATGAAAAAGAGATCTTATTTAACTCCTGATTCTATGTTACAGTCCATCATAGCAGAGAAGTCAATGTGTTGGGAAAATGCCTAGTTGTATCACATCACTAGTCAAGAGTAGAGAAAGGAGTGCAGGTATGCGTACTTGTGGTTTGCCTATTTTTCTGTGCTTACATCTTCCAATACTCAGACTCAGTTAATACTGCCATCCATAATTAGCATGTCTTCCCAACACAGCGCAGATAAGACAATCTCCTATTGACATCCCCCAAAGTTCCCCCTCTTTGAGACTTTTCTCTGGTGATTTTAACATGTGAAGTTGGCAATTAAAACTACCTACACAATGGGCAACTTTCTGAATCCACCTTAAATATTCTCTCTGTCACTTGATTTTCTTCCACTATCATGAATGCAGGATGCATGTGTGATCTATTTGTATGTCCCTAAGCATGAGTTGCTTACCAAAGGCACTTTGTTATTTGGAAAACAATGAGATATATTTTCAATACTTAAAGATGTTAGATATAAATATTAACAAAAGTAAGTAAATATATCATAAAATAATTTATAAGGTGGAGAAAGATTATATGTTGGAGCTACTATGGAATTGGCTATGCAGTGTAGAAAGAAACTACATTCCATATAGAATAACTACTTGTAGTGCTAATTTAAAACTCTGTATCATCTTGTGATCATTTCCCATTCAAGAATTTAAAAAAGCTACTAAAGGTGGACATTTTTGAATTGTCCTTTTATTATGAATTGAACCAACATGTTAGTTAACATCAGTTGTCAACAGGATCTAAAATAATCTAGGTAATAAACTGTGCAAAGGCCTGAGATGGAGTTTCTAAACTGGGTTAATTGTGTTGGGACCTCCACTAACTGTTGGTGGCACCCTTGCATGGACACTGAGTACTAGCACTCACCCCTCTCCACTTCAGGAATCTGGATACAATGTGACCAGCTACCACATGCTGCCACCTAAAATGACAGAGTGCATTGGAACTGTGACCCCAAAACAAACCCTTTCTTGCTAAAATTGCTTTTGGAAGGAAGTTTGTTTAAGCACTAGGAGAAAAATAGTCAATACAACTTTACTGATGAATTTCCTTAATAAACCAGATCAAGAGGATGAAGGCTCTATCATTAGATCGAGTGAATACATCTTTGCAGCCTTCACACAGATTTCCAATGCCAATCAAGTTTATTTGCCATTCAGTGTGTGCTGAAATTAGACCATGGTGCTAATTTCACCTTTGGTACTAACTAATCTGTGGTAGTCAGGAAGCTAGGGAGGTACTTCAGATTTATGAACAGGAGTATAGCTCTGACTACAAGAAATTGAAATGACCAAGAGGCTGATGATTTAAAAGAAGAGGAAAGATACATTGTGTGAATTCAGGGATTTCATTTCACCAACAATCATAGGCTACAAGGATGTATAGGGATGACTTTTACTGAGTTGTTTTTACTCTTAACTTGACAGGAGGCTCATTCCATGAACAAAATATTATCCAAGTTACAGATGAATTTGATTCTGGTATAGTGACCTTAAGTTCAGAAAACATTTTACTCTTTTCTCGGATTTTTGCTTTTCTATTGTTTTTTAAAAAATTCTCAAGCTAGGAGGTACAGAATTGAAAAGAACACATGGTTGGCCTCTTCAGAACTGGGGATCATTTTCTACTGCAGTAAAATAATACACATGTGCACACACTGAAAATCATAAAGTATGATATCAAATAACCATTGATAATTGAAGCTATGCAAAGGAGCTCTGTTGGTTACCATCTCAGCAGTTAAATTAAGAACATACATAATAAAAGCTAAAGGAAATATTTTCCACTTTCATTTATGTATTCATTTGCAAATGAAATATGATTGGAGCATGTATGTGAAGCTTTGGCAATTTACAGAGTTTACTTAGATGGGGAGAGATTGTGAACGGTTTTATTTTTCAGGTGCACAGCAGTAATTTCATGATGCATTTCTACTTCTATATTATGACTCTATTCAGGTCATAATAATAATCCTTACTTCAAAAAACCCAGAGGATACTTTTAAACAGATAGCTCAGAACTAGAGAAATGTTTCACATTTTGTAAAATTATTAAGGCCAGACTTTTTACCAAGATAGGTCATCTTTTATTAATCTATTATACATTCTGTTTCTTATTAGACTTACTGATATATGTTGCCTTTTGAAATTAACAAATTTTTCAAACTTTGCAGCTGAAAACTTGTGATCATTTTTTCCTCAGTGGCTTAGATAATATGAAATATCTAAGAAAATTTTATTAAAGCAAACACAGATATCAAGAAGTAAAAGCAGTAAATGCATCATTCAAAATGATTGACAACCTTCACCACAAATATTTTATCTTCCTAACACTGTGGAAGAATTATCATTCTCTTATTTCATGTGTGTTTGCTCATGTAGAAGGGTGTACCTGTGTGTGCAGTTGCAAGTGTGTGTTTGTCCATGCACATATGGAGGTCACAGGTCAAAGTTAATTGTATCTATCATTTTCTAATTTATATTTTTGCAATAGACTCTTTAACTGTCCTGGAGCTAATGATTAAGTTAGGGTGAGTGGCCAGTTAACATTAGACATCTACCCCTCTCTACCTTCCCTGTGTTGAGATTATAAACTTGTCACCATCCATGATTTATTCATACATGCACAGGTATTAAACTCAAATTCCTGTGATTGCAGATTTCATGGCAGGCACTGTGAGACAGAGCTGTCTCAAAGCCCACTTTATTTTCAAAAACAGCAATTTAGAAAATTAATGATGTCGGCATGAGTGTTTGGGTCATAATAAAAACTGCTGAACTTAGCCATCTGTACATTCTAATATGTTTACCTTCCTGAAAATATATGACCTTTCCATAAACAGAAAAGACAATACAAATCCACTGATTCTTTGGTGTTTTATTTATTTTTTTAATATAACTGGTACCAGGCAAGGGTTTCTCCTTGGTTTTATTTTTCTTTATGAAGAAAAGTATTCAATCAAGAGAAACAATTAAAACAGAGCTTGTAATATTAAGTGGGAAAGAATTTACCTTCCTTATGGAATCTGGCTCTTCAAGCTGTGACAGAGTACCTTATTCCCCCAAACCAGAAGTATTTAATTAACAGAAGGACAGAAAGCTCCTGGATATGAAAAATGTCATTGAATAAAGACAAGAATTTGAGTCCCAGCTATGCTGCTTCCCACTCATAATCTTGGCTGAAATTAGTTGCATCTATTCACCACCTTCTCTGCATATGAAAAATTATGCTCATAATATGAACTACAAATAATTTCCTTTTCATATTGTAGAATTTCATACAATATAACTTTTATCATACCCTTAACATTCATATAAATAGGATTTATTTTCACTAAATACAATACTAATATGCTAGGGCATATTTTTGAAGCTATAAATTATTTAAGAAACCATAATTTTAGTTTTATCTTTCACATAAGGTAAACTCAGACTATTTGGTGCATCTGTTCAAATAAATGAGACACTATCAATATATATATATATATATATATATAATTCCAAATATGTGACTTACTTCATTCTAAATAGTAATTTTATTGTTTTTCCAACAAAATGACCTTCCCTGTCACTCACCCCACATGTTTATTCTTATATCCTGTCTGTTTAGGTGGGTGCGCATGAATCTTAGTGTCTGCATTCACTGATAACTGAGTCACAATGTGATCTGTCAGGTGTTGAGCTTAGAGCACAAACTGTTGTTTATTTTCTGTAACCTGGTTAAAGGTGTCATTATGAGATGATGTGGGAAAGCAGGATGTAGTCAGAAGTCAGTTAATTGTGATGAATGAATATCCAAGTAAAACAAAATGAGTGTTTTCAAAGCAAAGGAAGAGTGAGCTATTGACATTTCCCATTGAAAAAAGTCATTACCCTCCTCCTCACATGTGACAAATGTCCAGATCATCACCATATCTCATAGACAGAATGGCATTAACATGACATGCTGTTGCACCCAAGTCATTTAAGAACTCTGCTTATAGAAATGAAAGTGCTTGTCTTCACTTTGCTATTATTCCACCAGTGTCCAGCACCAAATATAAGAGGATAAAAAAATGCTTGGTGTGGCATTGCATGATTTTTTCCCTAGTTTTCTTTGTACGACCTTGATTTTCACTTCACCCTTCCACTCAAGCATATTGTTTTTAATGTGTAAATGGGGGAAGGAGTTACCATCCTTATAAAGAATTACTCTTCAACCTCTGGTCTTCATTCTTGTGTCTATTGATTTTCATCCTAATATTCAGATTTAAATAAACCAAATGAAATCACAATATTTAAGCTCCATATGTATAGTTAACCAACTTATACTACTGCACCTTTAAATGAATTCTACAGATTCCTAAAGTGTAGCAAATGGACCAAATACATAA
Organism: Bramus lutescens; assembly: GCA_001685075.1. Lineage (NCBI taxonomy): Eukaryota > Metazoa > Chordata > Mammalia > Rodentia > Cricetidae > Bramus > Bramus lutescens. The sequence goes on along the minus strand of LOEQ01001091.1, from coordinate 385,944 downwards.
TAAACAATAAACAAAATAGAGATGAAAATGTCCACTAAGCTTATAAAATGATGTTCTACCATTACAGACATCATAATAGTGGAGACCAAAATTGCAACAAGGAATTATTTAGAGAATATTCAGTGTTGAATAAAAATTATGCAGTACTCTTGAAAGACCCCAGGAAGACCCTGCTAGTTTGCCCATTATAGCTATGTACTTTATTCTTTGTTTTCTGTTGGGGATT
>LOEQ01001091.1:353334-377678 GCA_001685075.1 Bramus lutescens | reverse complement strand
ATGGGGCTGATCTAATGGGAGCTCACCAAGGCCAGCTGGACTGGGACTGATGGAGCATATGATCAATCAAGACTCTCTGAATGTGGCTGACAATGAGGCCTGATTGAGAAGCCAAGGACAATGGAACTGGTTTTTGATTCTAGTGCATGTGCTGGCTTTGTGGGAGCCTAGTCTGTTTGGATGCTCACCTTCCTAGACCTGAATGAAGGTGGGAGGACCTTGGACTTCCCACAAGGCAGGGAACCCTGGCTGGCCTTTACACTGGAGAGGAAAGAGGAGGGGGACTAGGGGGAGGGGGAGGGAAATGAGAGGTGGGGAGGAGGTGGAAATTTTTAATAAAAAAAGAAATGAGTGGGTATTGACTACCACCCTGTTAGATGAGTACCCAGGCACATTCATACTAATCAAATACCACAATGACATTTGTCAGTTTAGTCACCAATTATGCCCTTAGATTTTAATTTATTTAAATGAAAGTCATTATGTAAACTTCACACAAAAGAAAACGTTGGAATTAATTCCCCTTTGTGTTAGTAAACTCAAATCAGTAGTCTCAAGCTATTCCTCAAAAAAATTTTGGTGACTATTGTTGAAGAAGATTTGTGTTTTTTGTTTTGTTTTGTTTTGTTTTTTAATTGAAGGCAGAGACTCTCTTGCTCAGGCTGGAGCTTGCTATGTATTACATTTGGGAATATAGCTTATGAGAGTTTTCTTGAGTCAGGCTTCCTGGTGACTGATGGGATTTATAGGCATGAACCACCATGCCCAAACAATAATTAATACTTTCACAAACCATCTACTATCATACTGTCATTGGGCTAATTGAATTAATCAACATACTTTGACATTAAAGACAATTACACACCATTTTTTTTTCTTTTTGAGCCTACAGGAAAGAAGGAGTCATTTATGAGAATACACATGGGTTACCAGATCATTTTAATTGTTGGCTTTCAATTTCATGGATGTGCTCGTCTGTGAAAGAAGTCTTAAAGGATAAATTATTTTTGCAAATGACAACATGATAAGTATATTCTTAAAAAGTCATTTTGGCATGGCTATCTATAGTAATCAAGCCTATAATCACAGCAATTGAGAAGCTAAAGCAGGAAGATGGCTAACCCAAGGCCAGCCTTGACTGCCTAATGATACCTTGTCTCAAAACAGCAATATAAAAATTTAAAAAGCAAAACAGAAAGACACCAGAGCAGTCTCATGATGAGTGGAAACAATGAAAGAATTCTGATAAAAAAAATCTCTAATAATATGATGCTATCAAGAGGATAAAGGTGTCTCTAAGAAATATGTCTTTTGAAAAGGTCATCATAGTTTTTGTCTGTGTTGTTCACATATGTCTTAGTCACTGTTCTATTGCTATGAAGAGACACCAGGATCACGACAACTCATAAATGAAAGTATTTAATTGGGGCTTTCTTACAGTTTCAGAGGTTTAATCCATTATCATCATGGCAGGAAGCATGGCATCATACAGGCAGAAAGTCCAGAGTTCTACATCCAGATCCACAGCAAGCAGCAAGAGAAAGAGAAACTCTGTGCCTGGTTTGGGCTTGGGCTTCTGAAAACTCAAAACCCCCAGTGACCCACTTCTATAATCAAGGCCACACCTGTTCCTAATACCTGTCTAGTAGCACCATTACTTAATGACCAAGCATTTAAATATACGAGTCTACTGGAGCCAGTCTTATCCAAGCCACCACAGTCCCAATCATTAATATTGAGCATTGTGGGTTGAAGAGAAAGCTCATAGGTATGAGAACTTGCTACTTTTTTCAGAGAATCTGAGTACAATTCCAGAACCTATGTCCAAAGTCATAACCATCTATAACTCTACATCCAGAGAATCTCTCTGTTTCTCTTTCTCTCATACACAAATACATATACACTATGTAAAAAACAGAATTTATTTTAAAATTTGAATGTGTAATAGAAGAATAAATATTCATTTGATAAACAATTCCTAAACTTTTAAAGAGTATATAATTGAAGAAAGAGCGTACGTAGTCTCCAGCTATGCACAAATCATACATGAGTGAGAAAGTACTTATTCATCAGTTAATTTCACCAACTCCCAGAGGAAATGGAAATTGTTATTATAATCTTTTAATACTTGGCAAATCTGCTGAATCTTCTGCATGTATATTCTCAATTTATAAAAAGAAAAGAGAAAAATGCTATCCCAGTTAAAATAAATGCAATTTACAGCAAGACAATATGCCCCGACTCAGTCTTTTGAGTATAGTCTGTATCCCAGCCATGCCTGTCTATTCACTCATAGTTTCTCCAACAGTGCATCTTCCTTTATACCTCCTTGATTTGTACACAGTCTTTTAAGATTTGACTTCTTTTGTATGAACTTCTATTCTAAGAACTGACTATAATTCTTGGTTGAGAGATTAGTGAGGAAAGTCATTAATTTATATAGTTAGTATCAAGTAACTCACATTCATTTAGGATCATTGTAGGAAAAGATGGGTAATCCTAAGGGACCATTTTAAATTCTTGGTTAGAAATGGGAGGAGGGGAGGAGGTGGAAATTTTTAATATTTAAATAAATTATAAAAAAGAAAAAAATTCTTGGTTAGATGACCTAATGAAATTAACATGAGGGTTTATAAATATCAAATCCTGAAATTTGTGTCTATAAATAATTTCTCTAGGGTTCCAGAATGTTAAAAAGCTCCAAGTATGAGAGACATATTTTATTACTTTCAATATGACTACCTGGAGAAAATGACTAATTGCCATTGAGGTCAGTGTACCCTATGTATTCAAGTCATGTTGATAGGCTTAAACTATAATTGTGCTTTCCCATTCTCAGAATATTGGACTACCCATAGCTAACAAAGAAGATTTGACAATTTATCATTTCTTTTTCATTCTCAAAGGCAGACTGATACTGCCTTTTTCTTTTGCCCTTTTCTGTGTTCATTATTTGACTAGTATTGGGTTAAAATATTTGACATGAACAATATTTTGAAAGTTTGGCTTGAATACAGGGATTTCAAAGATCGGAGCCAGCATCAGGAAGCCATGCCAGGAAGTTGGCTGGAAGGCACATGTGACTGAGTCCATCTGTAGAAATTGCTTTTGATGATGCAACAAGAAGAATTAAGCACAACCAAGTGTGGTAAATGATCCTAGTAATGAGCACAGTACTCAGAAAGACCGTTAAAGACACTGGTGCAGAGAAACAGCATTGCTCCCAAGAGGATTTTTTTTCCTTTTTTTCTTTTTCTTTATTTTTTTGTTTTAGTCACACTTTTTTAAAACTGATTTTATTGAGCTATACATTTTTTCTCTGCTATATTTTGAGAGTCAAAACCCATTTAGAAAATGCACATACCTTCTGTGTTTGCTCTGTCCCTTATATGTTTTTATCTCTCTACTTCATGTTGGCATTACTAATATTTAGTCAAATTGACTCTGAAACCCTGACAAGGAGTCTCACTTTGTAATATCTTTGCAAGTTTTTGATCAATAACATACCTTTGTTGCAGAACACAGTAGTCAGTTCATGAGAAATTATTTTCTTACCAAACAATAACTAAAACATCAGCAAAATAAATAAGTTCTGTTAAAATGTCACATGTAGAAAACAAACATAGCAACACAGATACTAAAGCCAGGTCAGTGATATTTGCAGAAGGCATGATAGAAAAACATGAAAGCTAATTAGAGGCAACGTTAAATCAGTTATAAGTACGGCAAAGGCAACCATCTCCCCACAGTATTTTCACATAATGTAGTTGTTGTATTTTGGATTTAGAGGTACAGATATGCATAATATTGAACAAATGAGAATTGAACCTTGGTACTTAGAGATGACTTGTGGTGTGCACTGGATCCACGACTTATTGTGATGATGTAAGAGAATTACTCATTATATAATCTTCTAAGATAGATTTCATTTTCTGCCTAGAATTTTTTCTTAAAGTTTATCTTATATTTTCATTTTTTCCACTATGAATCTCCACTAATTGGACTGAAAATTTTTAAAAAGAGAGCAAAGTAAAGAATAATGAGAACATTTGCTTTCATTGTTCACTTTTGTACTCCAAGTATGCCCCAAGAGAGTCAGAGTCTGGATCTTCTGCTCCATCTGAGCATAATGCCACCAGAAAGCAGTCTGCTCTCACATATGATTGTAATTGCTCTCCTCACTAGCAAAGAAGCCCCCAATATGTGCCTTTGAGCCAGAGTGTGCTCATCATAGCCTCAATGATTTCTGGTTTATACTGTACCTGGAAGGTGACTCAGAGAACTGGAGATCAGAGAGCAACAAAAACACTGTGTTCTTTCCTATCAGGAGGTTCTGTGAATGTCACTGTTATATGATCTCAATATTATGTACACATTTTTGAAAATTTTAACTGTTGGTGTTAATCCTCTAAGCACAAATATAGGGTAATGTATACACTTATAGGATTCATCAATAAAATACAATCATTCTTTGTTAATTTTACTCAAAATATATCTGCCCAGTGATAACATTATTACTATTCTGTGAACACGTATATATAAATAAATGATTAAAATTGTTCATTTTAACACAAAGGTACACAGTTTTGGAATTATGAATGTTAAAGTTTTGTGAATCAGAAATAGCCCTATACAAATACATACACATTAAAAATAACCTACAATGATACATCTGTAGAAATGAGAATGGTAATATTTAATTCAGTACAGTAAGTCCCACATCACCATCATCTTGCTTGTAATAAGTATAGAGTAAGAGGTATTCTGAGTGACCAAAGGAGACAAGGGGTGTTTTGTGGACACAGTAGTAAGCCATCATGTGCCTAGAGATGAGACATCCTATTCAAATGCTGAGCATGAACAGAAAAGAAATCAATAAAACTAAATCCTGGAGGAAGGCTGAGTGTGTGCCTTCCCCTCATGATGCCCAGGGCTTGATTGTAAGCAAAATGGAAACAGAGACTATCAAATGTAGTGATGAGGCGAGCAGGACTGCTTTTCGTCCTGCCCGGCTCCCACACGGATAGCTTAGCCCCGGAAATAATAACACAGAAACTATAGTCATTTAAACACTGCCTGGCCCATTAGTTCTGGCCTCTTACTGGCTAACTCTCACATCTTGATGACCCGTTTCTATTAATCTGTGTTTACCATGAGTCATGGCTTACCGGGAAGATTCTAACCTACGTCCATCTTGGGCCAGAACTTCATGCGTCTACCTGTCTCTGCTTTCTTTCTCCCAGCATTCTGTTCTGTCTACTCCACCCACATAAGGGCTGGCCTATCAAAAGGCCAAGGCAGGTTCTTTATTTGACCAATGAAAGTAACACATAGACAGATGACCCTCCTACAACAATCAAACTTAGCAGCTGCACGTAACCCTAAAACATACATTCTGCTGCTCATAGAGGCCAGGTGGCAACAGGAAATCTGGTTTCCCTAGCAATAAGAACATCCAACCTCACCATAAATATTGTTTGGCCTAAGAAGAGGTTGAGTCAGACATAATAATAATAAAATGAGCTATAAAGTAGGTCATATAGCTCATTAATGCTGGATAAGATATAATTCATACAGGAAGACATGTAAAAATATAGATGAAAACAATTATAGGAAAGATAGACATAATAAATTAATAAATTAAAATTAAATAAATTAAAAAGAAAATAAATTTAAAAAGAAAAATGATGAATTAGTATGTATATATAAGTTAATGAATTAATCTAATAACTTGGAAATTTAACTTGTGTTTCTGGAATTATGTCCAAAAAATGTAACTAATCCTGTAATTTCAATTGTAAAAAATTAATGCATGCTTCCTATACAAAACACACAGGTAAAATCTGCTTCTTTCCATGAAATATCTAAAAATATTCTAGCAAATTAATGTTTAGGCTAAAAGGAACACTTTCTATTTTTGTTTTTGGTGGTGGTGGTGTTGTTAGTGTTTGGTTTTGGTTTGTTCTCTGTGAAGTGCCAATGCAATATAACCTCCCATGGTATTAAGAAAATCCTCCAAATTTGTTTAATGCTAAGTATAAAAATTTTCTTTAAAGATAACAGCTGATGTTATTCTCTCTCTCCCTCCCTCCCTCCCTCCCTCTCTCTCTCTCTGTCTCTCTCTGTGTGTCTGTCTCTGTCTGTCTCCGTCTCTCTGTCTGTCTCTGTCTCTCTCTCTGTCTCTCTCTCTGTCTCTCTCTCTCTCTCTCTCTGACTCATGGAGTGGCCTCTCTCCAAAAGCAATAAAATCCTGTCCTGGGTTTGCTTGGCAGTCTCACAAGTGACAAGATCTAACATCAGGTACTTGAGAATTGCGGAATCTCTAGCTGGTAGATGCAGCTCTCTACCACTGAGCATCAGGAATCACAGGGGGAAATAAAAAGAAAAAATGCAAAGAAGCAGATTAATTTGAAACAGAGATCACTTTAAAAGAGGAACACTTCATGTGAATGGTTTAACATGAATTACCTTTTGGAATTGTCTTTTAAAATATTATAGCTGTGCAGTTATTCATATTATTTAAAATGTGCGGAATTAGAGAAGTGAGAAAATTTTGCTCCCCTGCCCTTTCCCTCTGCCAGAATGGGTTTCTGAGAGAATGGCAATCTCCTTTAACAGCTATTAAATGATAAGGTAAGAAGTACACCCAACCATTCATTTCCATTTTGACATTAATGCAGTAGGTTGTGTTTGGTTTTTGTTGTTTGTTTGTTTTTATCTCTGTTTGGTCTTGCTGTGTTGCTCACAATTCCTTCCTTTTCCTCATCAATAAAGATGTGGAAAAATAGAGAAAGATGCTGTTTATCCGTAGGAAATAGCTTTGAATGGATAATGGTGTGTGAGAGAGAGAAAGAGGAGGGCATCTATAAATGGTAGGGGATTGGTATCAATTGGGAGAATCAGAGGGTTGCAGTGATGGGCAAGGTTGCAGCGGAGGACCTTGGTCAGCGCCTGCTCACCTTGCTGTGTGAGAGGATCTGTGCATCTTTCTTGGATGATGAGAACTGGACAGGGAAATCCAGGTAAAATACTTCTAGCTCCATTTCTTTATAGCACAGATGGTTTTAGCAGGAAGACCTGCATGATCCAGAATATTCTAGAATAAAATGATCATAGGAAAATTATTTGTCCTTCTAGTCCCTGTCAAGCCATAATCTACGAATTCATTTCTCTCAGGATGTTCCTAATGCCAAAACTTGTCTCAATCATATGAAATTAAGATGCATCTGTTATTGTTAGGTTTGTTTTCTTTACTCATTTTCAACAATGTATCATTCAAATGAATAAGATTTATATTTTAAGAGCTCATTTATTTTAGAAATATATCTTTTTCTCTTTTCTCTAAAATAGATTCCTTTCATAGAATATATACTAATTATGCTTCTCCCCTCCTACTTCTCCCAGTTCCTCCTCACCTCCCTCCCATTCAGTCCCCTACTCTTTGTATTTCTCATTAGAAAACAGACATCTAAGAAACAATAGTAAAATAAACCAAGATAAAACAAAACAAACAGTTCAGAATAGAACAGAACAAACAGTGTGAAAAACTACAAGAAACTCATATAGCTGCAGAGTCACACATGTTCTTACATATAGGAAGCCCACATGAACACAAAACTGAAAGCCATAATGTGTGTTTATATAAAGGATTTAAAGAGTTATATATATCTGACACACATATAGGAGACAAAGAACCTCCAAATATGCCATTAAGCTCAATTTGTGTTGGTCATCTGTTGCTAGAATGGGGCCTACCCTTAAGAGTGGTTTGTTTTTCCAGTGAGATTCCTTTAGTGAAAACAATTTTTTTTGTTTGCAAGTAGTTATCAATTAGAGATGACCTCTTTGATTTATCATGATCTTGAAGAATTTTGCATGTAAGTCTATGTAAGTAGACTATTCCTCTATTTGCCTGAAGTCATGATGGAAATTATGAACAACTGACTTCTAATCTCTGGCAAAGTTTGCAAGTTAAATTTGACAACTGCCATTCCTGATGAGGTAAATTAAGCTCACGGTATTTTAAATATATGCCAGAATTGTAGATAAATGGCTTATTTCACTTTACTCTACTGAGCTAAAAATAGAGTAAATATTGATGAATTAAGTTGGAAAATCATGAAATAGTTTAATTTATTTGTCATTCTCATGCAATGCCAGGGTAGGAAATACTTACTGCAGAAGGTAGTTATGTCTCTAAGCAAGTTTCCATGATCGATTGTGACATTTTCCCTCTGAGCCCACATATATCGTTGGAGTTGTCAAGTCCTTGATAAATGAAAAGAAAGTAGGGGAACTCAAGTCTACGGATAGAATCTTGTTTTCATTTTAATATTTCCTCCTAAAACTTCTGACTCCCTTCCACTTTCCAGTTATCCCAATGCATGCCTGTGTAGGTGCGAGCGGGTAACAAGTCTATAGTCAACAGGTAGGCCCTGCCAAAGGCTTAGATTCACCTATTTTAACCATGTGAACTGCCTTCTAATCTTCTAGACTTCTAATTTCACCACTTCTATCTTGTTACACCCCAGCATCTTCACTGTCAATCATTGGGACAGTATTTAAAAAATAAATTCAATATTATTTTGTCTCCAGAACACATCTTACTATTTGTTACTAATTAATTCTCCAGTGGATGGTTGGGTCTTATTGTTTTTGCCCAAGCCTTTAAGGGACAAACACAGTCTTTTTCTTACATTAAACCTTAATGAGCCTGGCTCTCACAACATATATATATANTAAATAAATAAAATAAATTGAAAAGCTAAACCACATCAAAGCTTCATTTTCAATTATTGCTATGGTGTCTTGGTAGTTAAAATGTCCAGATGACAAATGTAGAGTGACTGCGGTTATTGCCTCTTTAAAGACAAGTTTACATTACCATTGGCTCAGCGGGAACTCAGCCAGGCCTTGCCAGTGGCCTATCATGGTTTTCCACTTCCACACAGTGGCAGCAGCGTGCATTCAAACAAATGTAGCTTTCATTTCTGCTCTACTTTATGCTCCTTCTTGAGTGATATCAATTCCAAGTTTCTTATCTACTCCTATCCTCAGTTTCTGTATTAGTAGTTACCAATAGATCATTTCAGAGCTGTTATTAGCATTACCTATGCTATATCAGAACTCCTTCTCTGATTGTGTTTATTCCTATATTAAAATCACATACACACACTAGAGCAAAACAAGTTTTAAGTATATCATAGTTTATTGAGCATGTTCTGTATTGGATGTCTGCATTATGCATGTTTGACAGCACATTAGAGAGAGGTAAGGCATAGACTGTGTCATGGAGGAACTCAATCTAGGAAGACACTTTTGAGTGCTACATAGACCTAAATATGCAAAAATAATCAGGCAAAATATAAAATTGACTTCAGTTATTTCCTGAACTACAGACATTGGAGCAAGTAAATACTTGACCCTTCCTCCTCTACTGTCTAGAAATTCTAACCCAGAATCAACAGTTCCAGGCCAACACATCACCACACTGCTGAGAGAATAAAGAACAATCTGGCCCATGACCATTGTCCACTGCCATCATTTATTCTTGGTGTCAGCATGGTACTAACGATGACGTACTGCAATTAGGACATAAGTGCACTGTGTGTGCCACTTCTACTTGGTGACTTACGTGGAGTTGGGTTCATGAAGCTGGGTCCTCTTTATAAAGATTACACTTATGCTTTTCTGACTTCCTCCTTTGTCTTGTCTCTTAGAATTCAGAGCAGGTGCCTCAGCCAACATTCCTTCATGGGAAATCACTCTGATCTGATTTCTATCACTCCAAAACACTAATACTGACCAAAACTGTCACTCTATTTCTCACATTACTATTTTTTTCTGTCTCAGGGTGACTCAAGTCCTCCATGTTCTTCTCATCTCTGTCTCATCCCCCATCTTTATCACTCGCATCAAAAGTTTCACAGGAGCTTAAATCCTATTACCTGGTTTTTAATCTCTTTTTCTTGATTTTATTAAGCTACACAGTTTTCTCTGCTCCCCTCCCTTCCTCTCCCCTACCCTTCAGCCCTCTCCCATGGTTCCCATCCTCCCAATTTCCTCAGGAGATCTTGTCTTTTTCTCTTTTCCAAGTAGATTAGATCCACATGTGTTTCTCTTAGGCTCCTCATTATTGTCTAGGTTCTCTGGGACTGTGAATTGTAGGTTGGTTTTCTTTGCTTTATGTCTAAAAGCCACTTATGATTGAGTACATGTGATATTTGTCTTTCTGGCTCTGGGTTACCTCACTCAAAGTAATGTTTTCTAGATCCATCTATTTGCCTGCAAATTTCAAGATGTCATTATTTTTTCTGCTATGTAGTGCTTTTTTTTGTAAATCTATCACATTTTCCTTATTCATTCTTCAGTTGAGGGACATTTAGGTTGTTTCCAGATTCTGGTTATGACAAACAATGCTGCTATGAACATAGTTGAGCACATATCCTTGTGTGCTCAATTGAATATCCTTCGGATATATACCCGAAGTATTGCTGGGTCTTGAGGTAGGTTGTTTTCTAATTTTCTGAGAAATTGCCAGAGTGATAACCAAGGGGGCTGTACTAATTTGCACCTGTACCAGCAATGCAGGAGTTTTCCCTTTACCCTAATCCTCTCTAGCATAAGTTGCCATCAGTGTTTTTGATATTGGCCATTTTTACAGGTGTAAGATGGAATCTCAGAGTTGCTTTGATTTGCATTTCTCTGATGGCTAAGGATGTTGAACATTTCCTTAAGTATATTTCAGCCATTTTAGATTCCTCTGTTGAGAGTTCTCTGTTTAGGTCTGTACTCCATTTTTTATTGGATTATTTGTTCTTATGATGACCAATTTCTCTAGTTCTTTGTATATTTGGGAGATCAGACCTCTGTCCAATGGGTTGGTAAAGATCTTTTCTCATTCTGTAGGCTGCCGTTTTTGTCTTGTTGAACATGTCCTTTGCTTTACAGAAGGTTTTCAGTTTCAGGGAGTCCCATTTATTAATTGTTTCTCTTAGTGTCTTTGCTACTGTTGTTATATTTAGGAAGTGTTCTTCTGTGGCAATGCATTCAAGTGTATTTCCTTCCCACTTTCTCTTCTGTGAGGTTCAGTGTGGTTGGCTTTATATTGAAGTCTTTGATCCATGTGAACTTGAGTTTTGTGCATGGGGATAGATATGGATCTATTTTCATTCTTCTATGTGTTGATATCTCGTTATGCTAGCATCAGTTGTTAAATATGCTTTTTTCCACTTTATATTTTTTGCTTCTTTGTCAAAAATTAGGTGTTTGTAATTGTCTGGATTAATATCTGGGTCTTCAATTCAGTTCCATTGGTCCTCCAGACTGTTTTTGTGACAATACCAGGCTCTTTTCAGTACTGTAGCTCTGTAGTAGAGTTTGAAGTCTGGGATTGTGATGCATCCAGAAATTCTTTTATTGTACAGGATTGTTTTGGCTATCCTGGTATTTTTGCTTTTTCTTATGAAGTTGAGTATTGTTCTTTTGAGGTATGTGAATAATTTTTCTGGAATTTGATGAGTATTGCATTGAATCTTTAGATTGCTTTTGGTAAGATTGCCATTTTTACTATCTTAATTCTACTTACCTAAGAGCATGGGCGGTCTTTCCATTTTTGGTGTCTTCTTCAATTTCTTTCTTCAAAGATTTAAAGTTCTTGTAACACAAATCTTCCACTTGTTTGGTTAGAGTTACTCCAAGATATCTTATGCTATTTGTGGCTATTGTGAAGGGTGATACTTCTCTAATTTCTTTCTCAGCCTATTTTTCATCTGTGTAAAGGAGGACCACTGATTTTTTTTAGTTAATCTTGTATCCTGCTACATTACTGATATCTGTTTTCATTACCACAATTGTTTTAGATCGTATAGACTATACTCTGCCTTATTCAAAAAATTAAATTCCAAAGAGACCTTAAACATTTTTAAAATTATAACTCACTTGAAATCAAAATTGAGAAAAGTCACATGAGAAAATTTGCAGTCACTTGTCTATTGAATATAAAGTCACAGGTTATGTTAAAATTATTACTATAATTTCTTATGAATTAATACTGTAAATGTATGGCAGCATTATCTTGAAAATATGGCATGTGTAAAGTTATACATTCTAAAATTGCAATTAAAAATATCTAAGGTTGGAGAGGTGAGTTAGCACTTAAGGTCATGTGCTGCTTTACCAGGGAACCTGTGTTCAATCCACAGTACCCATATGGGTCACTTGCAACCATGGCACTGGGATACCCACATAAGATGGTCTTAGACTTTACCTAGTCTGGCTACTTAATGTCTCTAATTCCCTTCTTATATTTTCACTTTACTATGCTGTTGGGGATTTCCAAAATAATAAAACATTTAAATATTCCACAATCTTTGATAACATGGTTCTCTTTGCTAGGAATAACCTTTGGAATAACCCTTTCTTTCCTTGAAGTTAACTATGTCTTTTTCTGTGTATATATAAAGAAATATTAGTTTTAATTTCATTTTCTTTTATAATATTATATCAACAAGTAGAGGGGTACTTGCCACAAATCAAATGTTCAATCAATGAGTTTTAAAGTATAAAATGAATACATTTATCATGTTAAAGTTCTAAGATTTAGTTAATAAAATATTTATCAAATATCATTTTCATTCTGTATTAATTAATGTGTAAATTTATCCATTTTATTTTTCCTATTGCCTTTTCTACTTTACTCATTCATTTTAATTTACTAGTACTTTGTTTACTCTACCTGTTTCATTATTAGTTAAAAGTAAAATAGTAGACATTTTGATTTGTCTATTGTGAGGAAAATACAAAACAATGCCTACTTTTAAGTGCCAGTAAATTATTAAAGCAAGAAAACAATTCTTCATGCCAAATATATACTGTTCTCAATAGAGAAACAGCTTTGTACATTTTATTCTGTTAAATAGCATTGGTTCACAGCCGCTTTACCTTGAGATTTTACTTTTATGCTTGGTGAAAGAATTTTATTCTGAAATAGCAACAATGTATACAGTTGATACTTTGTGAAGAGAAATTTAGATAAGAGTCACACTGATGCCCTCCGTTTCCTTCCATTGCTGTGCATGCATTTGTATGTTATTTCTCATTACTCCTCCCTCCTCTCCTAGAGAATGAGTGAGCCGATTTATGTGTCCTAATTTCATCATAAAACACTGTCCTTCATTTGTATTGACTGGTTATCAGCCTTCATAAGTGACAATGTGCCAAGGGACAGTCACCATCATTCATTACTGACATCTTGCTTTTGACATTGCTGCCTTTTCTGATTATTCTTCCTGTCTTGTGCTTTCTAGGGACTTTTCATTCTCATTTTTTTGCAATTGCTTTTGTATATTCATCGATTTTTTTCTTTTTCTCCTTCAAACACGATATGTAGTGTGAAAGACAAGGGAATCTGGTCATTGAGCACTTAGTAGGAAATAATCTTGAATATCATAGATGCGGATTTTAATTGAGCTAGTGACCCTTTTCTACACAGAGTACATCAAAGATCTTGCAAGAGTCATCTGTAGGGCACTCTATCAGAGGAACAGCTCCATGGTATATTCCATATAACCATATATCCTCAATTAACTTCTGCATTACCTGAGACTTTGATCAATTACTGCATGTTCTAGGGAAATTACCTAACTGTTAAAGAAAAAAATAACCCTTAGTGACCTTTTTCGTAGTTAGTCTTTTCTGTCTTTCTAGCTACTCCTCAAATAACCACACAGAAACTTAATATTAACTATAAATGCTTGACCTATAACTTAGACTCATTTTTAGCTATCTCCTATAACTTAAATTATCCCATTTCTATTAATCTATGTGCTGCCATGAGGCACACTTACCTCATGTATAAACCTCCTATCCTGCTTGTTCTGCATCTCATGGCATCTCCTCTTGACTCACCTTAATCCACCCTCTTCTTCACAGCATCTCAGCACTGCAGCTGGCAAGAGACTATGTAACTAGAAAGCCACACTTGACTCAGTTTTTTGTGTGTTTGGAACCTTTTTTCTAAAGCTTTCTCAGGTTTTATGTGGACCTATGTTGCCTGATGGTGGGTGCCATTTGTATGCATGGTTCTTCTGTGTCCCAGCAGCCACTCCCCAAATAACCACACAGAGACTTGTTGTTCAGTATAAATGCTTGGCTGGTAACTTAGGTTTGTTTTCAGCTAGCTCTTATAACTCAAATTATCCCTTTCTAATAACTATGTGCTTCTGCAAGGCAGATTTTCTTCCTGTACACACTTCCCATGTACTTCATGTACAGTCTTCGCTCTGCACCTCATGATGTCTCCATCAACTCCACCCTTCTCTCCAGCAGTTTCCCTGTCCTGAAGATCCTGCCTAGCCATCTGCCAAATCAGCTTTTATTAATGATGAGAGCAGCATATCTTTGCAGTTTATGAAATGATTAGTCCACAGCACTTTTCAGCTTTAACATTCACTCACTTATGCAATTTAAATCCATTAAAATTTGTAAGTATAAGAATATTAAATGATGTGTGTGTATATATATGCGGGTGCAGACCTATGTAGGCCCTGTGCTTGCTGCTTCAGTCTCTGTCAGCTCTTATGCACCTTGCTTAGTTGATTCAGAGGGCCTTGTTCTCCTGGTGTCCTCCATTCCCTCTGGCTCTTACAATCTTTTCACCTTCTCCCTGTGGGGTTCCCCAAGATCTGAGAGGACAGATTTAATATATACTTCCATTTAGACTATCTCTGCTGTAGTGACTGGCTGTGGGTCTCTGAATATGTTCTCATCTGGAGATAGCCTCTCTAGTGATGACTGGATAAGGCACTGATCTAAGAGTATAGAGGAATATCATTAGGAGTGATTTTATTGTTACATTTTTTTTTCAACCAGCAGTGTTTGGTTTTACCCTAGGTCTCTGGGCTACCCAGTCTCTGGTTGTTAGTTATTTAAGTAGAGCCAAGCATGGTCCTTGTATTTGTAGACCATAAACTGTCCTGGAGAAATCAAGCAGTGTAATTTTGTAAAATGCAACATTAAGGAAGGTTTAAATACTAAAGCAAATGGGTGCTAGATGAGTGAGACAGAATAAAGTCTGAACATTCCAAAAAAATTTATCAAGGGGGTAAGATAAGAAAAAGGGAAAAAAGGTCAGTCACGAATACAGATTTCTAGTTATTGCATTCCTATTATCCTTCTCCTTTGACCTTAAACTAACCCTAAGACTCATCAAATGTTTGAAAAAGAAACCTAAATAATTTATATTTCCAATAAATAGTCTGAAAGTCACTTTATAGCCTACACATTCGTTTAAAAATTTAACTTTTTTTTCAGACACACATGCATATTGGATATATTCACTATACATACCATTATTTTTTGAACACCTACTATGTAGTAGCCACTGTGCTTAGTACTACGTATCAGTTCTTCCCATCATTTCATGTTTACCTAGTGATAGAAGCAGGTATCTGTTAATTAATCATGGCAGGAAGGATTATATTTTTCACACTATAAAAAGCAAGTATAGTAATGTGTATTCTTGAATTATGTATTAGGTAGTTATGTCCTTGTTGAGTACACCGATGAAGGCTGTTGATTAAACTGAAACATAAGTAGGATTAACTAGGTTCAGTTTGCCAAATCCCAAGAACATTTTGTATGTATGTCCAAAACTAGTGATGGGACATTAAAAGACTGATAAAGGGTGGCTTTAAGAGGAATGAGAAGAATGAAAAGAAGCTAGGTAGAGAATGAGGCTGGGGAACAGCCTCTGTACCTTTTAAGTTGTAAATGCTTTAGTCGTGAACTTTATAGCTGAGTATTGCAACTACATCGCTCCCAACCATCTGTCCTCTTCTATTCCCTCCTGTATTCCAACCAAATCTTCCAAATTCATGAACTCTTCATAGTTATTATACATATATATGCACACATATGCACACAACTTACTGAGTCAGTTTAGCATGGCGATTTTATACATATGTCCATGGATGGCCACTTTTAACAACCTAAATCAGATTTGGGGAGTCTGATGTCATGTGGTTTATTCTAAACCTATTTAAAACTCAGAACAGTTTGGAGAAAAGTTTCTAGGGAACAATCATTTTTGTTTCAGTTGAGCAATAGAGCTTAATGTGTGACTACTTAGAAACTTCTTTGCAAAGTACGTGTGACCGTGAGGGTGGGCTCTATAGTGAAAAGGCAGAAAATATAGTGTAATCTGTGACCAAAATAACACAGAGGTCAGCAGGACTAAAATACATATGACATCTCCACTAGGGTTGGGTTTCATTAAGTGAGATCTAAAGATAATAATCTTAGGAGGGAGCATCTGGAGATTTTGGTGAAGTCTGCCTCTCTAGCAGGAGGTGGGTGAGGTCTACCTCCACAGAAAGCAAAATAGATGTCAGGCCCTTAACAATGTACAACGCCAGCCTTCCGGGTGGGAAACAGTGAATTCCTCCTCTGAGAGACCCCTGAATGTTTAACGTTCCTGGTTCTCTAGTGTTCTCTGGGCACAAAGACCTTTGTGCCCTGAACCATCTGTAGCTCTTTATCTATAGATGAAGCCATGTGGAATTTCCTCAAATGTGTTGGCATGTAAACCATTGCTGTCATTGTGGTGATCTTAATCAGGCAACCATAATAGTTGATATTTAGTTAGGTACGTTTACCTTGTCATGTCTAAGAAATAAGACCAACCCAATTATCAAGAATACCTTAAGTTCAGTTATATAAGGTAAAATAAATGGAAGAAATACTTTCAAACTCCCATGAAATCAGTATTACTCTAAACCCCATACCATATAAAGACACAACTGAATAATAATATACACTGAACAGATTCTCATTATAAGCAAATTGGCTTCATCCTAGAGATGCAACATACATAAGTCAAAATCTAAAAATTCATATAAATGCATTTAAAAAGCAGATAATACCTGTTCATCCCAAAAGATTCAGAAGAAATATTTCAAAATTCCTAGCATGTCTTCATGATAAAAGTACCAAAGAGAGCAGGATTTGAGGTAGCATACCTCGACACAGTAAAAGCTACATGTAATAAATAAAATTCAATGTCATCCTGAATGGAGAAAAGCACAAAGCATTCCCACTAAAGTCAAGGACAATATAGGGTTATCTCCTTTACTTACTACCATTTAGTAGAGTGTTTGAAGTCCTAGCTAAAACAATGAGACACAAGAAGGAAATCAAAGGAGGAGGAGGAGGAAGAGGAGAAAGAGGAAGATGATGGTGTTCCACAATCTGGCATCTCTGGTTGAAGAATATTTTGAGGAAACCTAGCATGAATGATCGAAGAGCCACAGATATCAGGTACTGGGCTTTTTAATGTGAAAATTCAACATGATTATTCACTTTTACCATTGCAGAAGAAAATATCTTAATCCTTTTCGACTATATTTAAAGATCAAAAGGCATCTACCATATTTGCATTATTGATTCCGATCATAAAATTGAATATAAAGGTGAAAAAGAAATTAACACCTGTCTGGCGAATGGAAAAACCCAAATGAATGTCATGTGTGAAGCCATTGACACTATTCTATGTCATGTTAAGGATGTTCTTCTTAATGGCAAAGGAAAGCCCTTTGAGTGATATTTTTCACTCATGAAATGGGAAATGGACATGCCTATCCGTGTCTGCGGATATATAAATTATATTTATCCTTGTGTGAATAGGAGAAAATAAAAATGTTTTCATATACCATGTGAGGTTATGATGCTATATTTAGGAATCCTCAATATTACAGCAAGTAGGATTAAAATAACTATGATCTAAATAAATGATTTGAATCACTCCAGCTTCATTAATTTTTATATTTTTCATTAAACTCCCCATTTCACTTGAGAGTCTTATTTTGCTTACAGGAACCTGTGAAGAATATTTTCACAAAATAAATTTTGGGATTATAGGATTGCTCTTCCAGCAAGAAAGTGAATATATTCTGCCTAAAATAACTTCATAACAAACATAAAATGAATATTTCATAAAGTGTCTGTGGCCACATATCCAAACAAAGTATGCTTTGCTTTGCCTCCCATGTCTTAAAAAGACAGGAGCCACCAACTCCAGAATTCCCTTCAGATATTTCCTAGTAGTTTGCAAGAAGTTTCTGTGCAGATTATCTCATGTTTTAGGTGTGTTAACTGCTCTCGGTTTCCATCTTATTTTTAATGAAAATGTCATTAGCTTATACATAAATATTAAACATGTTAATGTATAGTTTAACAAATGTGTGTGAATTCTAATTTTCAGAATTTGTCAGTTTGCTTCAGTTAATTGATTAGATTTGTATAAGATTTATTTGTTTTTGTTATGTGTATGTGAGTATGTCTGAATGTATGTATGTATGTATGTGTACCACACACAAGCAGGTTCCCATGGAAGCAAAAAGGCATCAGAGTCCCTGGAACTGGAGTTGCAGGTGCTTGTGAGCTCCTCATGTGGCTGCTGGGAACCAGACTGGGTCCTCTGCAAGAGCAGTAATTGCTCTTCCTCACTGAGCCATCTTTCCAGCCCAGTTCTCATCTCAAACGTTGGAAGAACTTTTTCTGTTTCATAAAGGCCTTAACTAAATACAAATCATTCTTTTATATTTTTAAAAGATATTTTATTATAACTTTAGAGGACTTTTTTACTAGTAAAATCATCTATATGAGCTGAATCATATTGTGCTCTAGTCTTTCTCTGAGAAACAAGTATCAGCTTTTGTTTCTATGAGATGATTTAGTTGCGTATTTATGAAGTGAATTTTATTTTGCTGTCATTTAGATTCAACAAAGTTCCTACACAGTGTCCAATCTCTTGGGGTATTACAGATTTCATTATCCTTTTGTCATCATTACGCTTGTTTAAAAATATTTAAAGTTTTCCCAGTTGATGAATTTAAAAAAAGGTTAAGTCAAAAAGAATTTATGAACACACTAGATACACAAAATACATTTTATTTAATTGTAATATTTGGAGGCTGTTCCCTCTGTGTTTATTATGTTAATTTGAGTTAAGGTCAGTAGTTCTAATAGCTATTGCTTTCCTAACTTTACAAATTTGATTTTGTAGATCATAGATACTAACCAGATTACCATAATGTATTGTTAATAAATATCATATAATATATGTAAATAAGAAATATATTAAAACTCATTGAGTGATTTTTTTATTTTACACAGATTGATATAATTTTCAGCAAAATAGTAGAGAGATCATCTATATATTCCATGGTCACTTATTATTATCATATAAAATCCAACTGCTTATATTCACCATTATACAAATTAAAAATTTTATCCAAAGTACAAACTTGAGATACAGTATCTCAGTTTTACACCCAATGTTTAAAACTATTATAGCACTTCTGTCCGCCTATACTCCTTCTGAGACTTTTCTTGTTTGAGATAATTTTTGCAGTTTTGAGAAATACTAGCCAATTACTTTGTATAATTTCATAAACACTGGAGCTTCTCATCAACCCACAGTCAAAGGGTGAGAATTTAAACTCCATATCTTCATCAGCAAAATATCTCTGTTAATTTTTTAAAATTATTTGACATAGGATATTTGTCTCTTTCCCCCACTCATTTATTCAGTGTATGGTTTGTTTATATCTGTGGGGCTTCTTTATATTTGTTGTTACCATGCATTACAAAGCAATCGTATACGAGTTTTTTCACTTTTTTTCACACTCTGTAGGCTATAACTCTTCTGCTTTGCTTTTCTAACACTGTGACACATCCCCCATCCATTTGGATCTTTATTTTGCCACTTTCTCACTTTCTGAAAAAATGTAAGGCGCATCTATCAGGTACACACACTTGGTCCTGGTCTAGTCTCTATGGTCCCACTAAGATACTGTACCCTCCTTAGAAGATAAGATTTATAATGAAGATCTCAGCACCAAGTATGCTCCTTGATGGTCTGATCTTCTTATTCTTGTAGCTGCTCAGGCGGTAGTGATAGAAGATATACATGGTTGTATGTAAGTAATCTGCATACAGTTCTATGTACATATATATACTTGTAAATACTTCTGTGTCATTATCTCTTTAGACTGATATAAACATAAGTTTATAGTATCTCTAAATGTGAGCCATTGTCACACAAATCATTCAGATCTTCTTCAATATCTTTTTTGTAGTCTTTTATTCAAATAGCAAGAAATTTACCCTATTTCTTCCTTATGCTTTCAAAATTTTAGAATAAAATCCTTGCTTCTTTATGAATTTTATTAACTATAATACATTGCTGATGTGCAATTATTTTCCCTTTTCTTACAAATATATTTATTTACAAATTTATTATGTCTTTGAGTTTGCTATACACATCATTCATGCATTTAGACTGGTTTGTCAGATTGTAAATCATTAGGACTATTTAACTTCCTGAGTAATACATTGGGGTCATTTTAATACTGTAGTAGTGCATGGGTTTTGATTGATGCTCAATGTCTTATGTTTACCATTGTATTTAGTATTGCATAGAAATTTAGAATTGTATAGGAATATATTTATAGGAAAGTTTTCCCATTGTAAAACGTATCCACTACAAATCACCTATACAATTACCTTCTGATATTCCCAAACCTCTGGTTATCAGAAAGCCTTTGCTACCAGTGCACTTTTGAATCCTCTAATGTCTTTGCAGCTGCATTTGAGAGTGTTTACAAGGTAGAACAATGGTTCTTCCAATACTGTAAATGTTATATGGGTAAGGGACACAGGTCTTGAATGTAGTGTGGGTTTAAAATGTTCAATATTCTGTGTTCAATTCCCACCACCAAAATATGATCTATTTGCAATGAATGTGTGATTGATTGTCCTTAATGTTCTGTGGCACAGCGAAATGACAAATGTGTAAGAAAACACAAAATCACAACTCTGTGACAAATTCTCTCAGTTTACCTTCATTTAAGACAGCCTTGAGGGGAACCTAATACAGTGCTAGTGTAGAAACAGATGTAGGGTCTCTGCTCAGGTGGAAGGAGACAAGATGGGTTTTCAGAAGTGTTCGGTTGTGGTAGAGGGGTTAATGATCAATTGCTACCTTTCTTGCAATACTTGCCCCTTTCCAGTGTTTTGACTACAAAGACCAATCAGGGCTCTTGGATTATTCCAACAATTTGTTTTTCATATCTAACTGTATGGATGATGAAAAATGACACTTTGTCATCCTATGACTTCATGACTTCTTATTGCCCGACATTCCTATTTATTCTGCAGTTTATATCCAAGTAATTTAATTTTTCTTAGCAGGAAATAAAGACATTGCTAAAATAGTTCATGAAAAAGTATGGTGGATCAATAGGTATAGCATAGATCGATAATTAAACAAGAGATTTAGGGTCTGTGAAAACCTTTCTATTATCATGAATATGTCAGTGAAGAAAAAGAAGTATTTCTCAAATGGTTTAGGGTAAACTATTCATTATTTGATGAAACTTTGTATATTTATATCAAATATATCAGATAAGATCACTGAGTTAATTTCTCTGTTAACACAACTTTAAAATGGGAAGTGGCTTTATTTTCTTACTGTTTCACATTGCCTTTCTTTATCAGATATAAAAAAATAAAGATTTATATGAGTCATGGAGGCAAACACCTTGTGCGGGCTCCTGTGCACATGACAATGCAATGTATTCTTAGCTTAAGAAAAGTGTTAAAATATAGGGAATAATGTTTCTTCCACTTTTGAAATTTAACTAATATATATATATATAACATATATATATTACTTTTCTTTAATTATTTTTAGGGATCTTGAATTAAAACCTATGTGTATACAAACATTATGCCCATGTCCAGATGTCCAGTTAGTGGAAAAATTATGGGATAGATGTGAGTGGCATTTATCATACACCCTAAGAAAGAATTGAACTCAAGACATTAATAAATGAGTAGAGAAGCAAAGAACTTGGAGTTGATCACAAACCCACCTTATAAAATTGTGTGTGTGAGAGAGGGAGTCAGTATAGCAATTTGTTTTTGTGAACTCTATATTAGACTACTTAACTTCCACAGGGTAGGCTCCATCTTCCCCCCATTTTATTCAAGATTGTAGCATTGAAATCATCACTATATAAGCACTGTATGTTTTCTGAATAAACAAATGAGTATATAGGCATTAAGGAAAAGAAATTGGCAATTATAGGAATAAGAATTGATGCTATATTCCAAGTTTCTCTCTCTCTGTGCATGTGTGTGTGTGTGTGTGTGTGTATTAGAGTATATAAAGTGTTAGTATAAAGTGTTAGAATATATTAAAGTGATAGCCTAAGATACTCCATTATGAAAGATTCACAACATAATTAACTATCATTTTCTATTTTTGTCCATGTAAAAATCAAAGTGCCTTGTTCAAGTCTCTCAGCCTTTTTAATTTTTAATAGACTAGTTATAAGATTTAAGAAATTATTCATATTTTATTTATTAAGGGGATCACATGACTTTCTTTGATGTTATTTTTTGAAAACCCTTTTCAAGATTAGTACATCTCAAGAGTATTGTATGAGGTACAGAAGTGGATGCTTGGGAAAATGCTACAATTTATAAATTAAGACAGTCTTTCATCAATACCCTTGTCTCTGATATTCTTAAGTGTCAAAAAGATCCCCTCAGTTTAATCTTTAATTTAATTTAACATTCCTTTATTCTCAGTCACTAAAACATCACTGAGAGTCAAGGACAAACCTTGAAAAGATCTTCTTTAGTTATCAGAAAGATGAAATTCCTAATCCCATTCCCTTTAATGCAGGTATCTCACAAGTCTCTGGAGATAATCATATATAAGGAAATAGTGGCAAAGTCTTTATCTATAAATTGCTATTTATTTTGCAAAATTAATTTTACATCAATGATACATAGTTACACCTTCTGTTTGTTTCTGCTAATACATAAAAATAACAATTTGATCAAGTATTTATATCTCCACAGAATGAGGCATTGGATGTATGCATTAATTCTCCAAAGCAAGAAATTGTAAATATATTACTCCTTTATATCCTTCTTCAGACATTTCTCTTTGTAAATTTCCCTATATCTTTTAAATACAAATAAGTCATATATTTCCGATCTGTGCATTATAAATTCATGTGAACATCATGCCTGATTTTCTAGATGCTATTCTATTAAATGCTCAACTTTTTCATTACTTGATTACTGTTGTAGATTATTATTTTAAGATGTATCACATTTATTTATGCTGTGGAATATTTGTTTAATGATGCAAAGATGTGTTGCATTCCTTTATGCTGCATTTGTCTAACTCTATGGAGCTGTTATTTTGTCGAAAACACGATTGGTCTAATCAACAGTTGGATTGTCAATAGCAAGTCAGGAGAAAGGATAGACGGGTCTGGCAGTAAGCGAAAATAAATAGGAGGAGAAGTCTGGAGAGGAAAAGATAGATCGAGGAGCAGTATAAAGAAGAGGATACCCAGGGTCAGTCACCCAGCTACACAGTAAGCCACCGAATAAGAAGTAAAGTAAGAAATAAAGATAAAATCCCAAAGTCAAAACATAGACAGGATAATTTAGGTTAAGAAAAGCTGGCTAGAAACAAGCCAAGCTATGACCAGGCATTCATAAACAAGAACAAACCTTTGTGTGATTTATTTGGGAGCTGGGTGGTGGGCTCCCCAAAGATCTAAGGAAAAACAATTACAAATTGCTATCCTTTGAGGCCACATTCTTATTGTGAACTCATCGGGGAAGAACAATGACAGAGCAGCAGGTAGTGCTGTTTGTTTGGATGCTAACCATAGGTGCAACGTGATGTGAACATTTTCTCCTTTGGTCAATATCCGTCACCGTGATCTATTAAATCATCCTGTCCCATTTCTCTGTTGTTGCTATGATAAGATAACCTGAAAATAGCACCGCAGAGAGAAAAGGTTTATTTTGCTTCACTTTCCAAGGGTACAGTTCATCCTACAGGCGAAATTGAAGGAACTGGAGCATGAACCAGCTCCTTACATTCACAATCTCACGCAGAGTTTGCGAACCCGGTCAGCTCTCTCTCTTCATTTGTACTGTCCAGGATACAAACAAGGAACAGTGGGCAAGTTTTCCCATCTCAGAACAGTCAAGGCAAACTCCCCATAGGCGTGCCTAGAAACTGATAGCCAGTTCTCCAGAAAAGCTCGAAAGAAAACACCACAAAGCAGCATGCAAAAAGCAAAGTCTTCTGCATCTCAACCGGCCTGTCTGTTAGCTTCATGTAGGTGTTGGTTTTTCCCACATTTTGATCATTAGGGTTATGGCGTATGTTGGATGATGATACAATTCTTTGGTTTTTTTTTTTCCATTCAAAAATTTACACTTCCTCCCCTCCTCCCATTCCCCTC
>LOEQ01001091.1:340263-352959 GCA_001685075.1 Bramus lutescens | reverse complement strand
ATATATATATCCTCCTGGAAATTGGAAGCAAACAAGATCGCAGGGCAAAAGTTGGGAGCATGGGGGTGGGGGTAAGGGCAGGGGTGGGGATGGGAGAAGGGAAGAGTGGGAGAGAGAAGAGAGAAGGGAAAGACTGGGGAGAGCTTGGGGCATTGGGAGGGTGGAGATGGAGGAAGGGCGGATATAGGAGCAGGGAAGAAGATATTTACATTAAGGGAGCCATTTTAGGGTTGGCCAGAGACTTGGCTCCAGAGGGGATCCCAGGAGTCCACGGGGATGTTCCCAGCTAGGTTCTTGGGCAGCAGAGGAGAGGGTGCCTGAGCTAGCCTTGCCCCACTATCACACTGATGATTATCTCGAATATCGTCATGATACAATTCTAGAAGCATTCACATATTAGCATGTTATCTACTTGAACCTTCGCTATTCTGAGGAAATATTTGCTTATGTCTTTTTAAATTAACTCTTAGGTTGAAGAATTATATCCTGAAACCAGTATAGCTGATTCACAGATATTTATAGTTTTGAAAAGTAAAAATACTTTGAGTGTGTAATAATACGATATTTGAAATCTGACTGAGTTGGACAAGTATCACTTTCCTTCTTCAACTTGCTGCCCAGTGATAACTGATTTCCCATTAATCCTTTGGCCTCTTGCTTCTTTCTCCCTGTCAGTGAACAAAGCTCTTTAGGAGGAATGTATAACCAGAATAATTAGTTACAATGTGTTAAAAGTAGAGAAGAGGTGTCTAGAACTATAAACTCAGTAATCCCATAATTTCTTTCGATGAGAATCTGTCTTATAGGTAAGGGCAGGTGGATTTAACTGATGAGAACCCTGTCATGATAATATCTCTACATACACTGCATGTCCACTGTTATATCCACCAGTGTTGCTTTGGGAAAACATGCGGATAGACCAACGTGTCTGTTTGGGTGAGATAAACAACAGCGTGGATGCTATCAGAATTCAACTCTTTAGATAAGTTTTCAAATTTGTATTGATTCCTTGGGAATTTTGCATCCCAGTCCCACTCGTCTCCCAATGTCTCCATATCCTCCCCTCTCTCACGTAGTGCTCCTCCCAGGAAAGATAAAAAGGAATAAAAATAAATAATAATTAAAAAGAAATGAAAAACAACTTGCTCCTCTGTCTCTCTCTCTCCCCTCCATTGCTTCTGCATGCATCTTAGTGATGTTGGGAACTGCTGTGTATCACGCAGTATACCCTTCTGTCCAACAGCTTTACTTGCTAATGTTCACTTTCTCCGGAGCTGTTGGCTAGGTTCAAGGCCTCTGACTTTGCTATGTCATCAAAACTAGACCTCACCAAAACTCTTCTCAAATATCTGTTGTCCCAAATCATGGTGGTCCTGCGACTAAGGTTCTGTATGACCAGTCACTTTACACACCCCAGCAGGTCATATAGATGGTGTAGATTTGGGGTGTGACTACTTCAATTGCTGGATGTGTGCCTGGGTGGAAGTTCAGTTGATTAGTCGAGGCCCTTAGGACAGCACTCTGATTGAGGGGCAGAGACAGCTCTCCCGGGGTGTCATGAGGGCTGGGGCAAGCTTTCCCAAGTCTGGGAGGCCAGCTCTTTTACTAGGGATGGACTTAGCTTTCCTATGCTGTGGGTCATCAGGGTCCCTTATCTCAGGGCTATGTAACTTCTGGTCAGATTTCCTGAGGACAGGGGTTGAGGGAGGTCACTAGAATTTTCACTGGTTTAGAGCTCCAGTGCCATGCAATATTTCTTCTTATTATTAATGACCTTAGCTTTTCCACTAATGTGAACTTCTTTAATTTCAGACAGATAAAGGACTGTCAGAAGTATGGCAACAAAGCAAGCCAGACCCTGATGATCATTGGCAAAAGGCCACCATTCTGCTAGGAAAATTAAGGAATTTCAAGGTCATATTTCAAGGAATCAGAACAAAGGATCTAGGAGGTGGAGCTGCAATTGATGATATTGAATTCAAGAACTGTACAACTGGTGAGTCTCTGGGAAGCTTTCCCATCCAGAAACACACTTAGAGTGTGACTGTTTTCATCTTTTCTATATATTTACATAATTTAATGTGTCATTCTATGAACTTTGTCTGTACACACAGATCATTTGAAAAGTGCTGCTTAATAACTGTACACTTTAAAATACCTATTAAAAAAGTCATGTCTTCCACAATCATTTGGGTTACTACAACACTTTATGTCATAAACTATGTGTCTAAGTAAAACAGAAACTTACTGCACACTGATGTAGATGCCAGAATCCCAAAACCATCCTCCCAGTTCATGGGATGTTTGGAGACAGTACCTTGCTGCTGGGTCGTATGTCAGAAGAAAAGATTTGCTCCCTACAGCTATGTTTGTATATTAATTCCATGTTGTCAGCTCTATCCTCATGACCCACTAACAGACTCAAATAATCTACCTTATAATACCATCATTGGAAGTTAAGATCTCAACAGTGAACTTGAATGGGATTAAAATAGTTTAGAAGCTGTAGTATCTTCTCATTGATCATTTGCAAAAGTAACTTCACTTTTCTACCACACAGAAGTTTTCCCTTTAAAATTTATTTTTAAAACTGTATAAAATATAAAGAAAATAAAATTATATATCTTAAAGTGACAAAAATAAGCCAGTTAAACAGATTAGAAACTGGCTGCCAATGCATGCATGAGAAATAAATTTAAGTTTACATCAAGCATAACCTTAGGAGCTATGCTTAGGAGGTTTTTAAATGCTGCTCCAAGTTTAGACCTGCATTCAGAGAGAATTGTGACAGAATTCTGCAATACTTTCTGACACATCTAAGTATGAAGTCTAGCTACAGATTTTCTTTACAGAATTACCTAGTGAATGTCAAAAATAATTATAAATAAGTTTGTACAGTTTCAGTTTGCAAAACTCTTTAAGAGAAATTCTTTGGTTTGAGTTCTAAGAGAGTCTTATGTGATACATACTGCCAATGAAAGACACTGCTGTGGTTTTCTTTCCTTACCTACATGGACACAAGCCTCTGGGAGAGAAGAACAAATACTGTATGTGACTTAATTTTTCTGTTGCTCTTTATTAAAATATCACTTCACCAAGGGAGTTAAAACTGTGACTTTAGCATGAGTGATGTTATCTGCCCATGTTATGACCAGGCCTGCCTCAAGTACTCCAGTTCATCAGAAACAAACCTTTTGAAACTTTGTCCCCTCCCCATTATTTCTAGAAAAGGCAGTGCTCCTCAGTTGTCTGACATATGTACATGAATAGAGGCTCCTCCACATGGTCCCTATGATCTCTGCCTGATAAGACTTGAAGATGTTTAGGGGCTGATGCTTCAATAAATAAAAGTACAGTTATGCACAACAATAAAGAAGATAATCTTAATTGTGCTTCCTTAAATAATTTCTCTGTATATTTCCTTGTAATATGTTGAATAAGGATCAAATTTGTTTTTAAAATAAGCCTGAAGAATGGCTCTATTAAGGAGTCTATTTTAGCTCACAACTTGAAGTTTATGACTTTTTAGACAAGTTAATATAGAAACAAACACACATAGCAAAAGATAAAAAAATTATAGCCCCATTTTTATTAGTTTCTTTAAAAATGATCCAGTACAAATCTCACAGAGTTAAATATCCATTCCATAATATGGGAAGAAGGAAAGGTATATACTGAAAAAGAAATGAATGACCATCATTATAGTGAATAAAAAGTTCTTAATTTAGAGGGATGTCTATTTCAGCCAATTACAATTTAGGTACAGCCATTTCCTAATTGTAAACTTTCACCTGATACAGACCTTGCTATTAATGCTAAGTAGCATTTGTACCCAGTTCTGCAACAAGAGTCCTTGGTACCCACTTGCTCTATTTCTTCTCTTAAATCAAGCGACATAATATTTTTTGCCTTATTTTCTTACCTATAAAATACCAATGATGATGTTCCTATCTTATACTATGCTCGTGCAGATTCAATTACTAACTCTAAATAATTCGTTTAAGGTATAGTTGGTGTCTTAATAGTTGTTAGCTTAATAAATATGTACAAACAACAGCAAAAGGCTAAGAATTGTTTTAGTACTGAAAAGTTCTGTTCAACACTTACCATTTGATTCTCCTCCAGACCCTAGTTCCCACATGCTTAGCAAGTATCTATTGGTTACTTAGGTTGAAAAAATTCAACAAAATTCAATAAATATCTCCTCATAGCAGGGATGAGTTTGTGTCCCTTAATGTTCCAGCATGTGGATTTTTAAATTTCCCATTTCATTGCATCATTCTTGATTTTAACACTCCTTAAATACTCTCTCTCTCTCTCTGTCTCTCTCTGTCTCTCTCTCTCTCTCTCTCTCTCTCTNTCTCTCTCTCTCTCTCTCTCTCTCTCTCTCTCTCTCTTTCTCTCTCTCTCTCCCAGTGTGTTACCTCTGGATAGTCTATTTCCAGGACCTCTCTGTAAACTGCCTCTAAGACACCAATAAACCTAGGTTCTCAGGGTAAAAATCCAATAGCTATACAAATTATTCCTTTTATTCAGAAAATATAAAAATGCAAATGAGTCATTGCCAGTTTCCAGTTTAGGAAAAAGGAAAGAGAAATTTTAAGGGATAGAAAATGCTCCCATGAGTCTATAAAATCTACTAAAGAGAAAACAATCTATGTTATTTCTCTATAAATTCAGAATATTCAATCATATCATACCCACCAAATAATCCTGACTACAAAAGATCAAAACAATTTGAAAGAAAATGTTAGAAAATAGCACCAATTTTAGATGTCTAGGACATTGTCCCACACCTAATCTGAAGAAGAGACTTTTTTGTTACTGTTTCATATCTTTTGTTTTCCCCCTCAAAACCTACAGTTTAGATGCCTTACTATTCCTGGAAAAAGTAACTGATCTGAAATGTAATCAGGTGTCATGATGACCACCCCTGCACCACCTTTGATTTACCTTGAGCTTGGAGGTCATAAAGCAGTGATTACTCTACATAAAGGTTCACAAATAAATAAATCCATAAACGGAATCCAGTAGGATTTGATATTAAAACATAATCTCTACATTTTGTTTAAGTAGTAAGTTCTGTTTCTGCTCAGTGTATGAGTGTTGCTTTATTTTAAAATAAATATTGGGGTAGAGGAAAATGATCCTAAGTAGAAACAGTAAATATCTCACCTATTAAAATAATTAGAAATGACTTTTATTGTAACTAATGAACAACTACAGCATTTGTGACTTTATAATGTAAGGGTAAACAAAGTGAGGATTCTAAGAGGAAGGTGGGTGGGTGAAAGACCAGACGGAACTGTACCTATAGAGACGATTTGTACAATATGAAGAATTACACCCTGACAAGAGTATTAAGAAAGACGCAATTTGAAGTTGCAGGTGTCAAAAGCTAAATAAAAGTAGACGTCAACCATGGAGACATTTAGGGAAAGGATAACCTTGAGATGGGCAGATTTAAGCAAACACATTGCTAGTGCAGAATAAGAGAGATAGCTCGTGGTGTATAGAATTTTGCCATCCAAAAACAATGCTCGCTATAAATAGACTCTCCTAGCAAGGGGACTAGGCAAGGTGGTGCTAGAGGGAGATTTCTTAAGTGTAATTTTGACTCTCTAGAAGATTAAACAAATCTCATAATTTTTTAACTGTTGCATATAGAAATAGGACATACCCTATAGGATCAGTTGGAGGATAAAACTAATCAATACAGACTGTGTCCATTCAGTGTTAATACTTCATGTTAGCTACTCCACCTACATTAAATGATTAGCGACATTAGAATTACTATTGTCATAATGCTTAAATTAACTCCCACAAACTCTGAAAGAAATTACTCTGTTTGCCAGCTTGGTTATCTTTCTAATACTTAATGGTAGCTTTCATTTATTAAGATACTCTCTAAAAATCACATTGATTACCTGGAGGTAAAAACCAGTTATTTGGTAGTGACATAGCTGGTGGTCAGTGTAAAATGATTACCAAGTTTTCTGAGTCCAGTAAACCGGAAGAGTCAACTATTCAAGTTCTTCCAGGAAATGAATGTACTACAACCTAAGGTGAAGAGGAACAAGCAAAGTCTAGGGTTCATGGCAAACTGGACCAACACGGCTAGGGAAAGCTGTCCAGCACTGACGGATACTCTTTGTAATTACACTTTCAGAAACTGGCCCACAGAAACAATCAGGGGAACGGAATCTACCTTGGCTTTTATTCTCCGAGGAAAAGGACACAATTGGCAAAAATGTAGCAGGATACTTCAGAAACCAGAGATGGAGCATGGGAAGTCCCAGCCCCTTCTATCTTAACTTAGCAGGCTGCATTCTCAGCACCCAATTAGAGCTGACAGCAAGGGAATGAGAATAGGGAAGCCCTGTGACCACCAAGAATACCCTCTTACAAGACCTTTGTCAGAGACTACAAAAGCTCTCAAAGGAAAGTGTAATGTCAGACGTATCATTGTTTCCAACAGAAGCACAATTTGTAATATTAGTTCAAGTCCTTTAAGGCAATGCCAATTCAAGCTTAATTTTTTTAATGTTCAAGTAATCTTCATTCTTAGAGTTGCTCTATCTTTAGAAATATTAGGAAATATTAGGAAAACATTCTAGTAAGGGGATGAATGTAAAACTTTAACTTGAGCAAAATCCAGTTCTTTGAAAGTTTTGTTCTTGCCAGTGGTGGTGATAATGGAATTTCTTTTTCTTGAGATGTGCTTCAATGTATAGCACAGGCTATCCCTGAACACAGTGCTACTGATTAATGATTACCATATTGCTTATAGTTTATTACTACATCTGACAGAGATATTTATTGTTCACAAAATATTTTCAACCACATCTCCTCTTCAGTTAGAAGAATTCACATGAATAAATCTTACAAGCTTGTTGTAACAGCTAGAATGTGCCACTGGAAAAATGAAACGTTAATATCTGCAAACTCCACTGCTATAGATTCATTTTAATAAAATTGTCTTGTTCAAATATAGCTATCATTCTAGATATTACCTGTGTATTAGAGAATACCTCATGGCAAGTTCAAAATCTACTGGTTCTAGTCTCCTTGAATTTACAGAACTACCTAAGAGTTTTTGGATATGCAGAGATTGGTGAATAAAACTGATTTTCAAAATTTGTGGATTATGTTTAAGTAAAATATCACTTAGCCAATCCTGTCGAAAATGCATTGCTATGTCTTGTATAATATAGTAATATAGGGAGACATTACTTACAGTTAAAACAGTTACAAAACCATTTTGTACAAAGAGCTGTATTTGGTAGTGAACTGTCCAGCATTATCATCTGGGTGCGCAAGCGCATTACCCCTTGTAAGAATTGTTGTTGTTTAATGAATGAATGAGGAAATGGAATGTGAGTAATTAATTCTTCATGGGTTTATATTAACACAGAGTAACTTATATTCAGATTTAATTTGTTTGTGTTAAGAAAGCACGTTGAGCATGCCCAGTTCTACACTGTGAGGAGAGGCTCAGAGTGCACACAGTTGGCACAATGTAGTTCTGAACTAAGAGGTTGTGCTTGCCTTTGTGGCATCTGCCCTCCCCTCCCAGTCATTGGCATCTGCGCCCTCATCTGCCTTTATTACTCACTTTGGTTTGACAGAAAGCAAGAGGCCACAGTGTTAAGGTCAAACATCCTCACTGTTCATCTTAAGACTTAGGACCAAACTTTTTACTTTCTCTAAAATCAGAAAATAATTACTAATCCTGGCCCAGAGCCATATTGTAAACAGAGTACTATTTGATTGAGTTCAATGTACCTTTAATCAGCTATTTTAAATTAAAACAAAATCAAGACCAAGGATGAGTCTAATTAGTTTAATATTGTATTCGAGTAAACCATTTGTAGCCTACTGAGACAATATCAGATACAGCTTATCTTTCAACTGAGAAAAAATTAGCATTTTAATGTTAAAAGGTCTGCATCTGCAGATGTAATTTATGGATATCATAATCATAAATGGAATATTATAATTAATGTTATTATATTTGATTATAATCAAGGCCCAATGATATGACTTAGTTCATTTGTAATATTAAGAAAAAATAATTACTTGAACAGATATTTTAGTAAGACTTAAATAGCCTTTGAAACAACCCTAGGTTAAAATGAAGGCATTGTAAATCTGAATGCTAGCTAACATGATCTTCAGTTCATGTAATCTCTAATTAAAAACGGTTTCAACTCTAATGAACTACTCCACACATTATTGAATCAGTATGGTCATTACATAGATAACATTTTGCCTCAAGTTTTGTTAGACTATATTTTATTTAAAATAAAATTATTTTTTTCCAGCAAAATTTTCACTTTATGCTTATGTATTATTCTATTTCTCATTATTCAGTTACAAGATATGTTCTGCAGTCCTGAAATATTTGAGTGACTGTTTACAATGCAGAATGAATCTAACCTTAGTGTGTACTTCAAAACCAATGTGAAATTCTAGAAGATTATATCATATGACAAAAAATGAAATAAGTTATATAAAATTTTTTATATTTATGCATATGCATATATCAAGCCAGATCTATTATTTTCATTTTCTTTTGTTAATTGTTCTATCATTATTGCATTTTATAGAATATGCATACACACAGCATTTTTACAATAAAAAATAACTTATTTTTGAATAATATGAGAAGTAGGCTTTGGGGAATATAGGTTTGTTACAAGCAGCTATAACCAAAGAAAATAAAGTCATGCAACACAACCATTAAACCACCATTGAAAATATGAAGATGGGGAAGCTGCAGAGAAACCCCGTCTCAAAAAAGAAGGAAAATATGAAGATGTTTAAAATACTAAATTACTAGTTCATAGAAGAACTTCAGCAGATTTATTACTCTAAAAGGCAAAGTGGATGAGATGCACAAATTTTGTTGAAGGTTAACATAAACATGGTTTAAGGCTGTGGAATTATAAATTACAAGTTTGTAGTCTCCCAAAGACTAGGTAGATGGGACTAGAGATTGGCTCAGTTGATAAAAGCTTTTGAAGTCCTGAGCTTAGAGCCCCAGAACCTACAAAAAGCTGATCGTATAGTGTAACTCAAGCATATGTCATCCCAATAGACCCTTGGGAAAGGTGGGGCATACACAGGAGAATCTCCAGAGCTCAAGGACCAGTTTCCTGGGTTGTATGACAGCAAAGTGACCTAATCTTAAACAGAGTGTGAAGACAAGGGCAGATATACACAGGCTGTCCTCTGACTTCCACACATGTATTGTAGCACATGAATGACACACTAATGATTACATATCACACACACTCACACGCACTAAAAAAGGACTGGGGATTTTTTTTTTAAAGACTTCCCTGTGTAGCTGCCCATGGGTATATTGTCTCTTCTCTTGGGATCTCTGATAAATCCCAATAAAGAATCTTGCAATAAAATAGTACTTCTGTAATTTGGCATATGGAGTAAAAGAGCAAAGAATGGAGGTCAGGCATGAACTGACCAGTTCTGAATTCCTTTGTGAGAACGTAGTCATGTGGATTCAGTTCTTCCTTTTCACTGCTGTGCCTTAGAGCTGCTCACACCATACTGAGACTGAGTGATGCTTGAATCAACACAAACCCTGAACTCTGTTAAACTGATGCAGTTTCCTTATTGGTTTGATTTGTTGGATATGAGATTCGTTGTTTTACAGAATCATGTACTATATAAATATCAGCAAAGCCAACAAAGGAAACTATTAATACTATATACTGAATGATGACAGGGCTCCAAGAGCAGACTAACTCTAGTGTAGTTGTGATCTCATTTGTGGAGACTGAATGCAGGATGGTGTCTCGGAGATGGTTTGAACCAAATGAATCACACAAATTGCCTCAAGAACTGCCTCCAAGGAGCTGGAGAATGAAGTGTTTAGATTGTTGATTAAGGGGTAAGAGAAAAGCTCAGGAAAAAAAAAAAAGAAGAAAGGAATTGAATGTGGTTTATATTTGTTTCCACTAACTTAACCTTAGGTTTGAAGTATTTCTGCATTCTCATGATAATTGCGGAGACTCTTGAATTTAATTAGGTCTACTCTTGTTACCAATAACATTAAGTATAAGGACAGTTTATTTAAGGGCACAGGGAATCTTACAGAACCCAAAATCAAAAATGCAGACCAGCTTGAGGATGATATTAAAATCAGATACCAAAATGTGAGACTGAGTTAAGCTGTGTTTTTAGGTGCACCTTGTCCCTTTGGGTCACATTGTTCTTCCCATATATTGTGTAGCCAATTTTTTAAAGTACGTCTTTGCTTTACCATTTGAACACAGAAAAAGATGACATAACAGAGTTTATGTACGAACATATTGCTTCAAACATGCTTCCCTCATAGTTACACATTCAGGTGGACCTTTCTTAGGTCTAAGATAACCTGACAGTAATCAACTAGAGTTAGCTAACAGTCACTACGCCTGTGGAACCCCACTCGACCAGTGACAGAGAGCGAGGTATGCAAGCTGCTTGTGTTGTGTTGCAGTATCCTGATATTTTCTATGAGGTATTTGAAAAATACAAACTTACTAATTCAGACTTCAACCCCTCTGTCACCTCCTTTGTAGCTGGAGGTGACACATTTCAGGGTGTTGCCTCTCTGCCCTTACTCAACCCAGGTACCTGTGTCAGGAATGGCCACTATGCCATGAATCTTATTAACATCATCCAACTGGTGAATCATAAATCTGTTTCCTACAGAAACCACACTAAATGCTATTTACTACAGTCCCCCATCCCCTATTTTTCTTCTTACCAAACCTAAGAATTCCCTGTGTAGCTGTCCATGGGTACATTGTCTCTCTTCTCTTGGGTTCTGTGAGCAACATAATCCATCTTCAGGAGGAGTCACTGCCTCCATATCTATTGGCCTCCCCGAATCTAACAAAACTGGTGTTAAAATACAAACCAAGATAAGCTCACTGAAAATGTATCCTTGGGGTGTTGTATCATGCATTCAAACAAATATTACTGCAGTGCTTTTTATAAATAAGTGGTGAAGGGTGTTTTCCAGATATGTTCTATTATTCTAGTAGCTGGTCAGTACAATGTTCATATAAAAATTAATGAACGTAACTAGAATAGTAAAGTGGGAATAGAATATGGGTGAGAACATGAAATATGGTAGAAGAGATGATAAATCTGAATAACTGCTTAGGTCAGTCATGTGGTTCCTCTGCATCTGGCTGGACAGAACTAAGGTGGGGAAAGAATCAAAAACCATGTGCCAGATGCCTCTGAAACTTTTGTAAATCTACTGCATATCAATTATACTTACACCTAATTAACCAAAATTTACTTGCATGACCAAACCACAAGGAAACATGTTTATTTAAAAACAATTTTGTTGCTGAGGAAAAGAAAACACATACTTTCATTAAACACCAAATAGTCCACCACAGTTTTCTAGAAGGCAATCTGTGAGAGTGAGAATTTCTTTTTAAATGTTTCTAGCTATCCCTGGTAAGCCACTAAAGTTTGGATCCAGGAACCCCATGGATACCAAAATCCATGGATGCTCTTGTCCTCTATTCAAGATGGCATACTGTGTTTACACTGCCTGCATATGTCTTCTCCCTTATGTTGCATGTACGTATCTTTTTTTCTGTTTGAAATAGTTTGTTTTCCTTCTCTTTATGTAATATTTAACAGAGTAGAACTGTTAAATAAAGCCTTATATGGTGTGTATCAGCTTCACTTTCTTCGTTTGTGTGCAAGGGAGTTATTATAATCCAGAACCACCAGGGATTGGGAAAGGATTTATCAACACAAGGTAAAAAAAAAAATCAAAGAGCAATAGAGAGGAACGAAGAGGCTGGGCTTCTGTGACTGCTTCCTTCCGGGATGTACCACATCATCCTTCTCATTTTCCTGTCTCCATTTCTCTATTTTTAATTGGGAAAATGATAGCATGAAGTCAGTTAAGATAGTTTCTAATTTCTGTGTCATAATCATCTAATAAACATTTTTAATGAATATACTTTATTTTTGGAGGTTTTAGTTTGGAGCAAAATTAAGTAGAAAGTACAGAATGGCCATACATTCCTCCTGGGCACTCTCCCCAAAAGTCCACATCAGCACAGTGTATTTTCTAATGCCAAAAATCTAACAGCATATTTTTGTCAGAACCCCTAGGTCCACTCTTAGTATTAAGAATTTTGTGAGTAGGGACAAACATATGATGACATGTCTCAATGACAGTGGTGTCATACAGAGAATTTTCACTGCCCTAAAACTCCTCTCTACTGTGTCTCTATCCCTCCCTTTGCTCAAACCTCTAGAGCCACTGGGATTTATTCGACCCCCATGCCTTTCCCTAAATATTGTATATACATAACTGGAACTGCAAGATATGAAGCTTTTCAGATGGGTTTATGTCACTTAGTAATATGCACTTTTAAGTTTTTCTTCATGAAATTTCATGACTTCATAACTTATCATAATATAGTGCTGAGTAATGTTCACAATAGCAATGTTTGTGACAGTGTCTCACTATGTAACCCAAGCTGACTTGGAACTCACTATTTAATCTAGGCTGTCTTGGACTTGTGATCTTGTTGCTTCCCATGAATATTTTAAAAGACAGAGACAGAGAGAGGAAGAAAAGAAGGAAGAGAGAACGAGAGAGAGAAAGAGAAGAAGAAGAAGAAGAAGAAGAAGAAGAAGAAGAAGAAG
>LOEQ01001091.1:303888-325350 GCA_001685075.1 Bramus lutescens | reverse complement strand
TTATTAACCAATGAAAGTAACACATAGACAGATGACCCTCCTACATCAGGCCATCCTTTGGGTAATAGAGAAGGCAGATTGTAGAGGGCCCATAGGTTGAATTACCTTACTGACAGCTCTTAGATCTGTCACCATTCTCCATTTACGAGATTTTTTAACAACAAATACAGGAGAATTCCAAGGGCTGGTTGATTCTTCAATATGGCGAGCATCTAGTTGCTCTTTTATCAGCTGTTCTAAAGCCTGCAGCTTTTCTCCAGCTAGAGGCTATTGTTTAACCCATATTGGTTTCTCAGTTAACCATTTTAAAGGTAGGGTTCTTGGTACCTATAACAGTTTGCTAGTTGCTTTGTGTTCTTGTATAGCCTGAATGGCTGGTGACCTTTGTGTATAATAACTTATAATATTCTTCCCAGAATTATGAGCTCCTGGGACTGCAGGAATGTTAATATGGGTATTCCATTGCTGCAGCAGGTCATGACCCCATAAATTTACTACAATATTAAGCACATATGGCCTAGCTTCCCTCTCTGACCTTCTGGCACTATGCAGTCAACCTATCTTGTGTTTTGTTCAAAATGAGATATGTTTCCAATTCCTAGCAATTAAAAATCTGCCTCTTGAATAGGCCAATTTGAATACCAAGATTCTGGAGTAATAATACTACCATCTGCACCTGTGTCTATCAAACTAACAATTACAATGTCATTTATACACACTCTTAGCTTTGGTCTTTAATCATTTATAGAAGTTTGGCAGAATATACGTTTCCTGTTTCCTATAGGAATTTTTGATTTATCCTCCAATGTTTATGCCTTCTTCTAGAAAAGTTTGATCTTTTACAGAAGGCTCTGGATTTTTAAATTTTCCTGGTGAGACATGTCCTCCACAGTGACTGGAAATGACAGGGCCACTTTTGGCTTGGAGACCTATGAGAGGCCCCTCAAAGAATTTCCCGATGGTATCAGAATCCCTTTTCTGTGCTTGGTTGATGTGAATTCATTGATTCCATGTTGACCTTTGCCATGCCTTCTACATATACATAAAGGCTGTGTCCTCCTATTCTTGCCATTCCCTTAGGAGATATTATTACTAGGAATTCCTAGTCTACAATCCCTTCTCAGATGTCCAATTTTACCACAATTAAAACATTTGGCATTTTTATGTCTTCTCATACCTTTGGAAATTGTTCTCCTACCAAAGATTCAGTATTATAGTCAAATATCTCAATGTTCCTTGTATGCAGGATCCATTCATCCATAGGTGCTGATCTAAACTTTAAAGGTGCGAGTATCCTTTTGCATTCTAAGTTGGCATTTTCAAAAGCCAGAAATACAATAAGTACTCATCTGGTATCTGGGTCTGTTACTCCTGTTTGTAAAGCCTTAGTTAATCTTTGTAAAAAGTCACTAAAGGGTTCTCTCTGACCCTCTTTAACCCTGGCATATAATTCAATTCGTTTTCCTATTCTTAAATCCTGTCCCAAGCATTTAAGGCTGCTTTGTGGCTTAAGGACAAGATTTGTTCATTGTAAAAAGCTTGAATCTATGGGTCAGCATAAGTGCTGTCACCAAGATTTGATTTGGGGAAGTCTTAAGTTTATTTTTGATTTTCCCTGTTCTAGAATTTTAGCATCTTCCCTGAAATAACATCTAAACATCAATGGGGGCTCATCATCCAGGACTGCTGAAACTAATTGAATCCAGTTATGTGGTGTCACCATAATGCTAGAATCCCATGTCTTTATCATCTCCCTAACAAATACAGAAAGCAAGCCATAAGTTACAACAGCTTGCTTAATTTCTTTTAGATCATCCATTCCTATAGGTATCCATCTAACTTCTTTGGATCATTTTGGGCCTTTAGAATTTGATGCTTTGTGAGAGTAGATTACAAGGTAGGAAGCTAAAACCCTGGGTAAGTCATCTCTGACAGCTACTGGTGATGTTGAATCCTGTCCTTGTGCTTTCTTTTCATGTTTATCAGCTCCAATAATTTCCTCAATTATTTCAAATCTTTTTACTGTTGTCTTTTGNCCTGGGTAAGTCATCTCTGACAGCTACTGGTGATGTTGAATCCTGTCCTTGTGCTTTCTTTTCATGTTTATCAGCTCCAATAATTTCCTCAATTATTTCAAATCTTTTTACTGTTGTCTTTTGTAAATCCTGAATCTCCTGGCCTATATATATTTCTAGTGATTTTATTGAGGCACCTAGCTTCTGGTCCTCATTCTGCACATGTGATTCCAAGGTCTGAAGTTTCTCCTTTAAAGATAACACCTCATTTTTGGACATTATTTGGATAGCATGAGGACTGCCATCCTGGAGAGATATTCTATCTGCTAGTCTATCATAACATTTTAATAAATTTTGATTGTCAAATTTAACAGTATGTATTCTTTCAGATAATTTCTCAGTACCCGTAAATATAGATTCAATTTTGTCTGCCAAATTAATGTTACCCTTTTCAACAGTATTAACTATTTCCAGGTAACTTTTGATTTTCAATGGTATTAATCCTGTCAACAAGTTGTTCATTTTTAGTCTGTAAAGACTGCATCATTTCTAAAAGTGCCGCATTCTTTCTTAAGGATATAATGTGAAGAAAAAAACGAGTCCCAATATTCAATAAATGTATGTATCATCATAACCATTTAAGCCTTGCAGAATACAATCCACAGTATTAGCAAAAAAGTTACTAAAATTTCGATGTTAATGTAGTCTGCCATATCTGGAAAATTGTTTTAGGTGCAATAATCTTTATTGTCCAGCAGGTGTCATGGTTGCAGATTCGCAACTAACAGCGATGCAATGGGTGGTGACATGAATGGTCCTGAGCCACTTTAGATTCCCACCTTGGTACTGACCAAATACTGAGAAATACGCTTTGTTTGACAAACTAAAAGCAATTAAATCAATTCCATACATGGAACAAGAAGACCAGAACTCACGGGTAGGGAGCACAAACCGGAAGCTGCACAAGAGACGCCATGTGGCCAGGAATGCGGCAATAAGGGAGGGGACGTTCGTGAACTTGGGAAATTTTCAAGTCGCTGCATGCAGTTAGTTCTGCTATGGTGGGACTTTTACAAAAAACTGCTTAGGTAAAAGCAAGCCAAGAGGGCGGGGTTGGGAGACTTTCTGGGCTGTGGACCAGTTAGGCCTTTAGGCTGTCCATCCAGTAAGTGTGAAGTCTGAATCCACGTGGGGTGTTAGATGAAGGACACTTAAAAGAAATCCCACTAGCTCAGAATTGAGAATAATAGAGGGTTATTTATTTTTAGGTAAACTCACAAGTCACATTTCTCTGCTGGAACCAAAAACAGCAACCAAATCCCACAGCCAGAAAAGAGGCCAGATGCATGCCTTACATCAGCATAAATAGTATAAGAGGCCACACCCAAGTGTGCCGGTAACTTAAAGGCTACCAGCGGTAGGAATTCCTACAGCAAGGCAAAATAAATTAATAGAAATAAAATACAAAGATTATGTGAAGAAATTATGAATTCAGACTTTGTTATTAAATAGCTACATTTTCTAGACATGTGAAAAGAATGACCATATAATATCCCCATGTCTGCAATGTTTAGGTTTCCTTCATTTGTAAACCTTGCCCCATACATCTTCCTTTATAGAATAAGAGGTCAATCAAGTATAATAGGCAGTCATCCATGAGAAGACACTTGGAGCATAGACTCTCTAATAAAAGTTTCCCTTTTTGTTACTCCAAATGTTGACCTTCCTTCAGATAAGTTTAGATATCCTAGGAGTATTAGTTTGAAATATGTTGTGGCGTTGGCATCAGGAAGCTAAGGAAAATGCGATTTAAAAAAAATGTTCTATGTGGAGTCTTTCCCTTCAGTTGAGGTATGTGGCCAACCCTCCATCTGGATAAGTGTCTAGATGGTGTTTTAGGCAATTGAAATATGATCTAAAGAAAAATGAATTAAACGTATATCAACACAGTACAGGCTAGGGATACTTTATGCTCCTCTGAAAGTAATCCCTAAACATCCTTTATTACATCACCAAACACAGTGTTTGACTACATTTTCAACACCTTATTACAAATTTCTTTTTAATATCTAACCTTTCATATATGAGTACAATATTTATATAATTTCCCCACCTTATCCTATATAACCTTTCCCATGCACCCCTCTCAAATAATTCACTTGAGTTGGGAACCCATTATCAATTATTCTATCTGATGTGAGATTCCCCTCTACGTGCTATGAATATGTTTTATTACCATTGGTTATAAAAGATGTTTTGGTCAATGGCTTAATAGAGTAAATCCAGGTGGAAAATCCAACCAGAGATATAGTGAGAAAGTAGGTAGACTAAGAGAAAAACCATGTAACTTCCAAAGTAGAAAAAGGCTAAGTCACAGTCTTGTGGATATACACAGACTAATAGAAATGGGTTAATTTAAGATGTAAGAGTTAGTTAGAAATATGCATAAGCTATTGGCCAAACAGTGTTGCAATTAATATATTTTCTGTTTTATTATTTGGGCCTGCGCAGCTGGGAAATGAACAAGCATCTTCACCTACAAAATAATACCCAACGTGGAACAACTACATCCACATAAAACCTGAGAGAGCTTGGAAAGGAATTCTAGACATAAAAGAACAGAGTTAGCATGGCTTCTTAGTAGCCACATTTTTTTTTCAGATAGGCTCTGTTTGCTGGTGGCAAGCAGAGACAAGGCTCCATTAAGAAGGGCTTCTTGACTCAGCATTAGCAGCAAGAAACTGACCCAGCAGCTTCCTGGTTCTTGCTGGCAGCATGAACTCTGGCTCTTTTGGGAGGTCCTATACTTAAATGGGGTTTGTGAGCAATGTGCTACTAGTTGCTTAATAACAACATAAGCCTGCTGTATCCCTGAAATTGGGTTAGAGAAGATGGCTCATAGAGCTAGCAGTCAACTTATCTCTTTCATGTTGAATTGAGCAGGGCCAAAAGGCAAAACAACCTTAGTCCTATACATGCTGCTTAGAATTTTAAAAAGGCACTCCTCTTTTGAAATCACAAAATGATTATAGATATGCAATATAGACAGATTCAGATGAAAAAGACCTTCAAATAGGTCAAAGTGTTGGAAAATGTATGTAGGCTTGGGAGAGAAAAGAAATAGATCTAGATATAAAAAGATAAATGGTTCTGAAAATAAAATGAAGTCTTTAAAAAGATAAAGTATAGATAGTCATAGATTAAAGGAGAAAAAATAAAAGCCATGTAAGGATAGAATATACACAGAGAGTCTGGATTCTGTATATTATTGTGTTTTCTTTGAATTTTTTGACTGTGAATGAGCTAAGTACAGAGAGACATTTCATTGTATGGACTGCTTTGCTAATACAACATATATACTTTAAAGGTATCTTGATTTGAAAATTTGGAACTAAAGATATGTTGCTTTGAAAAGAGATTCTGCTTTTGTTTCCAAAGAGGATAGAAAGCTGTGGATTCCTTGCTGGTAAATATGGTTTGATGAAACAAGACCCTCCTGAGGCAATGGCCCAGATGGTCTAACATCCATGACAACTTCAGGACTGCTGGCTGAGATGGACTTACCTCAAAATATGCCCCATGAAAGACCTGATCAACAGCACCTCCCAATCAGCAGGAAATAGTCTAGAGAACAAAGCCCAGATTCCCTTAATGATTGTTTATAATTTTTTTTTACTTTTAATGGAGGATATGCTATAAAGATGAATACTTTGCACAGGTATGGATCTTGGTTTATTAATAAAACATTAAGGTCAATTTTGTTATATGTATGTTTCTGCTCTTGATTAAGGAATTGTGTTTGTGCAGCTCTTTTAAAAATGTAATGTATAGTTAAGAAATACAGTTAATAGATATTTATCTATAATATTCAAGCTTGTATGTTAGGTTTTCTAGATATACAGAGATATATATCAGATGGATACGTATAATTCAAACCCTTCAAAGTGT
The DNA here is from genome assembly GCA_001685075.1 of Bramus lutescens. NCBI lineage: Eukaryota > Metazoa > Chordata > Mammalia > Rodentia > Cricetidae > Bramus > Bramus lutescens. Next base: position 319,387 of record LOEQ01001091.1, on the reverse strand, counting down.
AACAGAATATGGCATTTAAAATGTTTTAATAATTTAGTTTTTATGACAGTGAGATACATCTGCTAATGGCAGCACCAATTAGGATGATGGATATCATTTTGGAGTTTGGTAGCCATTTAGGCAAGAATTTGCTCTTACCTGGACTGCCTGATGGTATGCTGTATGAACTGGACATGCTGAACCCACAGAAAAATGACTGTAGAACTTGCCTGAAGCATGGTTCCTGCTTCATGAAGGAGTCTGTCAGACATTCTGCGGGATACAGAAGAAAATCACTGACAAACTGCCAATAGTGGTGACACAGTCTTTCAAATTTCTTGCTTCCTGGAAAAGTCTGCCAGATACTGTGGGCCTGAAGGCTGAAGATGAATGTCCCAATATCACAGAAAAACTTTGGGTGACTGTCCAGGCAGTGAGATATCTCTGTAAATTCCAGAGTTTGGGAAGTTACTTATAATGTACTTCCTGTTGACTTAAGTAATGTTATATTTTTCTGGGGTCTTTGATGGAGTTGAAAAACAGATAGTTATAATTATAGTTTTTCATAGTTATGTTGAATGATAAAGTAGATATAAATATTGGAACTGTAATTCTTGCTTGGTACCTGTTTTGTTATATGTAATTTTATGATGTTAAAGTTAAAACCTTCCTTTTTACTTAAACAGAAAAGGGGAGATGATGTGTGATTCCCCTTTGTATGCTATGAATATGTTTTATTATTAACATATTCATATTAAAGAGGTTGTTTTAGCCAATGGCTTAAGGAGAATAAAGCCAGGCAGGAAATCTGAACAGAGATATAGTGAGAAATTAGGCAAAGTCAGAGAGATGCCTTGTAGCTGCCAAAGAAGAAAGAAGCCAGCCACCAGGCAAAACCTTACTAGTATGCCACAGCCTTATGGTGATACACATATTAATAGAAATGGGTTAATTTAAGATGTAAGAGTTAGCTAGAAATATGGAAAAGCTATTGGCTAAACAGTATTATATTTAATGGAGTTTCTGTGTTACTCTTTGGATCTGGGTAACCAGGAAATGAACAAGCAATTTCCATCTACATTCTCTCCATTTGTTCATTTGTAGATTAAAGGACCCATCTACAAAACAAACCCTGCACATAAGTCTCAGGGAACAGCATGCAAGAAGGGGAAGAGAGTTTGCATGAACCAGAGGACCATGCTGTTTACTGAGAGATAGTATCTTCATTTTATTATAAGGAGCTGTACCCATGAAAATGATCTCAACAAGACATGCACAATGCCAATATCAGTGGGCATGGCAACATAGATGAGAGATATCTCATAAGGCTCTACTGAGATGAAGTGCTATAGGCAGTGACTGGCTGCTAAGAGAAGGTGCATCAATTTTCTGGGATAAGTCTCAGAGAGGTTATCTAATACTAAATGGTCAGACTTAAATGCACACACAAATGAGCAACACTAAATGGACACTGCCAAGTTATTATTTTAGTTGGATAAATACCCAGTCTTGTCTTATTTAGATGCCATATGCTACTACTCGGGTAATTTTAAATTTTATTTTGAGTAATAATAAACTTCCATTTCTGGTATTATCAACTATAGAATAAATGAGAATATCTTTCATTTCACACATTTGTCACCCAAATTAATAGCCAATTTTCATCATTTTGGTTGACTAAAGATATGGATTATGCCTACATATGTGCAGAGTATTTCTCCATCAAATAATCTAGCTTTTCTATTTACTGTTTCCTTATCTTAAAAGACTCTTTTCTTGAGATTTTGAAGGCTCTTTTTAAAACTTATTTGTCACTTTTATGCCTGCTGTTCTATAGAAATCCTAGAAACCGTTTTATTCACTAAACAACAGAATACTGACTTCCATTCTCTTAATATCTTTGCAGTTATATATTGCAGAAGAAAATAAGCCTTACATAAAGATTTAGTGCATTTGCTATATTTTAAATAATTAAATGAACATGTATTTACAGTTTAAAGTCAAAACACCTTTCCCCCATGGAATAATTATATAGATTCATATCCTATGGCATAGGGGACATATAAGCAATTCCAATTGCATATGCTTGCATACTGAAGAGTTTTCATATACTATTCTGGGTTCACTAAAAGTCCTCACTAGAGTTAATTAGGGTAATCTAACAAAGTTTCTATAGTACTCTGTTAATATGAGTTAATTAGGATAATGTAACAATGTTTCTATAGTACTCTTTTACTATGACCTTTGAGCCCATAGCTGAACTGGTGACTTTAGGCTTAGACTGCCTGTACTTCCTTCTCTGTCTTTGCACCATCTTAATTCATTGGTAGTTATCTATGGAATTACTACAGGTATTAAATATTGCAATATAAAGATGGCTCAAAGGTAATAGGAATGCACTAAAGTAGAGTCTACAAAATTTTTGTCTTTCACTCATGGAAATACAATATAAAATTAAGTAAATTAGCTTAATCTCAGACATACCAGCCTATAATCATCTAGGTCATCAGTTCTGAACCTGTGGGTCACAACCCCTTTTGGAGTAGAATGACCTTTTCACAGGGGTCACATATCAGATGTCCTGTATGTCAGATATTTACAGTACTAGTCATAGCAGTGGCAAAATTATTCTTATGAAGTAGCAACAAAATAATTTTATGTGAGGAATTGTATTAAAAAGTTACAGCATTCAGAGGGTTGAAAACCTTTGCAATAAAGACATTTCTGTATTTCCTTGTATTGTTGAAGGTGATTTAGAAATTAGCTTTAGAACTTTAAACTCTTATTAAGCTGTGAAATGTCATTTGTATATATATATATGGAATTTTAATAATACATTGAAGATTCTATGAACATCTATTAACTCCCCTTTAATGAAAGCAATATGATTTGTTATTATAACCTGCACTTATAAGTCACCAATTTTATAAAGGATGTGTTATGCCCAGTAGAATATAATGAAAAACCTCTGCCTCACCAGAGCTTAGAGTGTAGAAAATGAACTATGAATATTGCTTAGTGAAGTGGAAATAATTCAAATACAGGAATCAAACTGCTCTTACATGAGTTAAAATCAAGAGCATAGACCTAGGAGAAAGATGAACAAGACAGGTGAAGAAGAAACAAGCTGTTTCTTTGAGTTTGTATTTGCATAGTACACTATTCATGACCCACAGAGGAATCTGCACTAGGAGAGAAGATAGCAGCTGGAAAGGAATGGGAACATAGAGAGTAGAAGTCATATACTGTGAAACTTTCAGGCAGAGGGCTTAAGTTAGCTACAGAGCTTAGAAGGAACATTCAATAAAAAGAAAAAAAAAGCCTGATCTAACAACAACAAAAGATATTTAACACATTAACCAGATTTTTCGTCTTTTTTACATGAATACGGTCAGGCTTGAATAGACTAAAAGATACACCGTACCTTTTCCTCTTTTCCTCTGAACTGTTGGTTATTGATAGTTCTGGGAGAAAAGGAGTTACTGTTCTGAGTTGTACACACACTGCTGAGACCGCAAGGCTCCTAAGGATATTTCCAAACCCACTGGCATGCAGACTGCCCTGGTTAACAGCGGTAGGTCCCAAATCAATGTAAAAGGATTGATATTGGCAGGGTAGTAGGAAGGTGGTTGCTGACAGCGGTCTGTATGTGTTGAGTACATACGCTTTAACTGCTTTAAAGCACATTTATTTAATGAAAATGCAGGTGCTATATGATAAGATGGATAACTGGAGGTTGAAGGAAAGATAGGTGGTTGTTTAGAAGTGAGCACTGGGCAATTATCAACACTCACTAGCTTTATAAAGAATGGGAAATCTATGTAGCAACTAACTGTCTTCAATTGTAATGACAATATTGAGCTGGTGCTGTTTTTGTTTTTGTTTTCCATAGTAGGCGAAACTGCTGAGATTTGCTCGGAAGCCACAGACTTTTTGTGCCAGGACAAGACGTGCATTGCATCCCACCTCGTTTGTGACTACAAGCCTGACTGCTCTGACAGGTCTGATGAAGCTCATTGCGGTGAGTTTATCTGCCAGCCACTATGTGGACTGGTCAGCTCAGGTTTTCTCCAGGGACATGGATGGATCAGAGCAAATGTTATTTTGGCAGGGCCAAGAGGGGGGCGCTGAAGAGGTGGTTCTGTACGCACATCACTTTCTATAAATGTAAGCACCTGAGTTTGGATCCTTAGAATACACATAAACTTGACCATTGTAGTACACTTTTCTCTACTCTTAGTGCTCCTAAGGGAAGACAGGAGGCGAAGACAGAAGAATCTTCAGAAACAGACAGGTCGTTCAGCCTGAAATACACAGGGAAAAAAACACAATGGAACCTAGTTTGAATATGTAAAATGAAATCCATGGACACCCGAGGTTGCCCTCTAACGTTCATACATGGGCCCACGGAACATACACAATCATATTCACACATGTGAATATGTGCAGCTCTCATCATTATGCACACAAAAATTAGTAATACTGATACTGACAATATTGCTCTTTTCATTCAACTGAATTCAAACTGCTGAACATTGCTTCCAACTTTTCTGCAAGAATATCTGAACAGCAGCCTTCTTGTCCCCTTTACTTCTGTACAGAAAATTCCATGGGATCACGTTACAAAAAACCTTCATCATATGTTTGTGAAGAACAAGAGGGGACGTCAGAACTATAAGACAAGAACAATAGCTGTCTCTATGCCACATTTGCTTTTATCAAATGCATTTCTTTCAGAAATTCTTCTCTCAAAAAAATTGTGATTAATAGATTGGATAGAAAAAGTGAAAAATAAATATAAGTTTTATCAATTATATTGCATTAGCACTAGAAGGGTCACTTTATTTTTTTTTTAAATTCTACTCTTCTAAGTGTAAAAAAAGTTTGTAACTTAAAAAGCACTAGACATGTTTAAATCCAATTTTATCTGTTCATATTATTGCTAAACTTCTGTATCAAATCCCACTGCCCTCCTCTGTGGAAGAAGTACTTGAAAATAGCCCAGATAGATCTTCAACTTTTTATTCTTAAGGCTTTACCTTCTGGAGTTCTAAAATACCAGGCCTGTACTTCTATATATGCCTCCAAATAGAATATTTTTATTGTTTGTTTTTCACTTTATTGGTTGAAATTAGGGTCTTTTGCATAATAGATACTCTACCAGTGAACTTGAGCTATGAACAGCTTATCAACATAGACTAAGTCTTGACACTAACAGGATGTCTATTGCGATTATAGTTGGCCACAAATAAGCTACCGCAAATGCTAGTGGTCCTGATAGCAGTTTCATATTTGGTCACTTTGTGAGTTGATAACCAACTTGGTAGAGAGATTTGGAATGATAACTGAACAATCAGCTCTGTCACAGTTTCTTCCTCTCTCATAATGGACAACTAATACTCTCGTTTCATACTTCATATGGAAACTCATCCTCCATCGGTAAGACATACAACTTGTGCTCACATACTAAGGCCACCACACATGACAGAAAAGTCATCTTATAAGGTGCTGGCTTCTATCACAGTTGATCCTCCTAGAACCCCTATTCAAGAGCCACAGGAAATCTAACCAAAGCTCATTTGTCTTAACTGTAAATGTCCCAAATGTCATATGAAACCAATTCTCATTGCCAAGTAACAGTCTGGTCTAGATTTGATGAGATAAAAGAACTATATATGCAAACATTCCCTATAATAAGGGAGATGAGAACTATTGATGACATTATTGAAGTCAGGATACCACATAAACATATTTGTTTCTAGTTTTCTCTTTTTAAAAAAATAAATAAAATATAAGATAAAAAGCATCATATCAAGTTTTAAAAAGAGAAACCAACAGAAAAATAAAAGACCCCAAGTGAAGGCACAAGAATCAGAGATTAACTCGTTTACACATTAGGTGTCCTGTAATCTGTAAGCTACAGTATATTTGTAGATGACCTGGTACAGACCTGTGAGGGCTCTGTGCTTACTGCTTCCTTGAGTTTATAAGAACTTTCCTCAGTTGATTTAGAAGGTCTTGTTCTCTTGGTGTCCTCTATTCCATCTGTCTCCCTGATTTCTGCCTCCTCTTCTGAGGGGTTCTCTGAGCTCTGAAAAAGGGGATTTGATGGAGGCAGCTCATTTAGAGCTGCATGTTCTATGGTCTCACTCTCTGTGTAATGTCTGGTTGTGGGTCTGTATTTGTTCCCATCTGCTGCAGGAGGAAGTATCTACAATGATGGCTGAATATGGCACTGATCTATGAGTACAGCACAAATTCAATAGGAGTCATTGTGTTGTTCCTCTTTGTTCAGACCAGTAGTGCTTGGTTTGCTTAATTCAGCGTAACTTTCATTCCTGAGATCTAATAATGACAATGACTCTGCCACACTTTTCCCCCATTAATCCTTTTGGTTGTTCCCATTATTTCTTAATTATTTTGTAAAATAAGCATAACAGAAAATTTTGTATTTTAAATAACTTTATATAGAGAGTATAGTGAAATTAATCATATTTATGTTGTTGTTCAACCTTCACCAATATCCATCTCTAGAATGCTTAGAAACTTGCAAGTTGTCAATTAAACACCAACTCTCCAAATTCCTAGTCCATGACAACCAACCAGCCTTCTATAACTGAACTGGTGTGTTCTCTGTTGCTTATTTAAGTAATTCATGTGAAGTGTATGTTGCTGTTGCTGACTTATTTCACTTAACATAATGTCTTCAATATTTAGGTAGTGTGTGTGTGTGTGTGTGTGTGTGTGTGTGTGTGTGCGTGTGTTATTTTGAGACAGCATTTCTCATTGTAGCCATGCCTGTCCTGGAATTCACTTTGTAGAACATGCTAGCCTCAAACTCACAGAGATCCACCTGTCTCTACTTCCAAAGCTGTGGAATTAGAGGCATGTGCCACCATGCCTGGCTATGCTAATACTTTAATTTTAAATTAAAGTGCAAAAATGAAAAGAATTATCATATATTACTGATTGAATTATGAATGCTGTAGTATTATAATACTGATATCACATAAATTATATTTGCCAGGTATATCTCTCATGTAAATTTTAACTTCAACTGAATATTAACTTCTTGGACTATTTTTAGCTACTTTTAATGAACAAAAATATTTTAGCATTATTTAGAAGAAATCGATTTCAATAACATTCTAAAAGGCTGCTGCTCCAAACATTTGTGAATTTGCATTTTTATACACAAGTTATAATGCATATAAAATTTCAGAATCATCAGTGTACAATAGAAAGTTGGGTTAATTTCTGTAAAAATCTAAAGGAACAATAATTTAAACCTACTGCCATTGACATATAGTTGAGTAGGAAGAAATGTCGTTATTGTGTTAATATAAAAAAGTTCTAAATATATTATTCTAATTTCATTTCTTTTGCTATTACCATATACTTGGGAAGGCATGGTAGCAAGACCTTGAGACAGCTGATAACAACACGTCCTCAGTGAGATGCAGAAAGAGAATGAACGCATGCATGCTTAGTCCTCAGCGAGTTTTCTGTTTCATGTAGTTTAGGATGACCCTGCCTAGGGAATTACCCACACTTGACTGGGTCTTCTCAAATTAACTGAATTGGAATCAGATAACTTAAGTTAACTTCTCAATTTAACTAAATTAGGACAATCTTCTACAAATGTCCCATCGGCCAACCTAAGGTAGACAATCTTTCATTGAGACTGCCTTTTCAAGTGATTCTAGACTGTATCAAGTAGACAGTCTATACACTAATAATATTAAATTGCCTTCCTTTAATTTTTTCATATATAAAATATTTATATGAACATTAAATTCTATGAATTTATGTTCATAGTATGTGTTAGGAGCAAAGAACTGAATATCTAAATATAAACAAGACATTGTAGGCTTCTAAACTTCAAGTTCGATTATGAAAAAAATCAGGTGGAAAGAATATTACATTGAATTATAATGTTATTCAATTTTTATGATACAAGTTTATCATAATAAAGTTTCTTAGTTTAAAATGTAATAAATACTGTCAATGAGTTTATTACCATTTACTAGTAAATTACAAAAGCAGAAATTATGTATGTGTTCGTAAACAAGCATACATGATGTAAGATATACACATTTGTATAAGCAATATAGTCTTATAAACCTAAGAAATAATACTTAATATTTTGATTATTCAAATATAAGTGATTATTATTTTCTTTGTTTTACTATCAGACTGACTTACATAATTTTAATTCTCTCATAGTTCAGATATTGATATAAAAATATACAGATGTGATCATAGTTTTGAGAACCTAAATCAATTATATATTCATTGGACAAATGTTCACAATTTTTATGATCTACTGAAAGGATATTTTATGTCTAAAACTAATGTGTTGTCAATGATAAGGGCAATTTTGTGAAAAATAAACTTGAAAGATTTTGCTCACATCCTTAACAAGCACTCATGCAGATAGGTGATATGCTAATTTCCAAGTTTAATTCACTGATATTGATTTTCATTGTTTTATAGATCCATTGCAGGTATGAAATGTGGATTTGTCCAATTAGCTACATATCTTACTATGAATAATATAAATGATATTTAAAGAAATACGTGGAGTGAATTAACGTTTGGAGTTATTAAAATGCAGTCTTTATTTTGATTAAGACCCTCAGTTATATTAGTTAAATTAAAGTAAATTAAAACCAAGATAAAACAATTATCTACATTATCAGAGGTTCACTTCCTTCCTCTGCATAGTAAACATGTCATTCATCCTGTAGAGGTCTTTAATAATTAACATATTAAATAAAACATTGCATTGAATATATTGAATTAAAGGATAGGTTGGCTTGGCATTCTGGAGTGGTCATATGAGCATCTTCTGTTACATTAAGTTTGCTCTCATTTGAAATTTTCTTCTTTTTACTGAAAATAATTTTTTCCTCACATAGTATAACCTGATTACAGTTTCCACTTCCTCTACTTCTAGTTCCTCCCCATCTCCACTCCCCTCCAATTCCACTTATTTTCTGTATCTTATTAGAAAACAGACTTCTAATGGATTAGCAAAATAAAATAAAAATATAAAACAAATACTAACACACTGGAATTGGAAAAAACAAACAGAAAGAAAGAAAACAAAGTCTAAGTGAAGTTGCAAATAGGAGATCCACTAGTTTACATACGCATGAATTGCATAAAACCCTCTAAGCTATGTCATATATGCAGAGCACTAACATAGGCCCTGTGCATGTGACCTCAGTCTCCATAAGTTCACACGTGCTTTGACCATGCTCAATTAGAGTGTGTTGTTTTCTTGGTGTCCTCCATCATCTCTGACTCTTGCACTCTTTGTTTTCTCTACTGTGGGATTCACTGAACCTTGAGGGAAGGAATTTTATATCCAATTTAGGGCTGGGTGTTCTGAGATCTCTTTCTTTGCTTAATGTTTGGCTGTAGGTCTCTATATTGGTTCTCATCTGCTCTATGAGGAAGATTCTCTGATGATGGTTGAGCCAGGTACTGATCTATGAGTATAGTAGAATATTCTTAGGAGTCATTTTATTGCTAGGCTTTTTGTTTATCTGTTTGAAAACGGTAGTATTTTGTGTCCTCCCCCTAGGTTCCTAGGCTATCTATTCTGAGGCTCTTAACCACCCAATAGTAGTATTAGGTATGGATTCCATCTCATAGGGTGGGCATTAAGTCAAGTCAATTGATTACTCCCGCAAGCTTTGTGCCGCCATCATTCTGTTTTGCAAATTGGACACCATTGTTAAGTACATGTTTGTGACTGGCTTGGTGGTTATGATCCTATTTCAATAGTGTTCAGAGTACCTTCCTATACCAAAGATACTAGTATATGGTGGTGAATGCTCTAGGTAGGCACTAGCTCAACTCCTCTGTGTTCATTGAATTGTATAGGTGTTGTCTATGGCAATGGGGCCTTTATGTCAGTTTATGGAGAGCAATCTATAGTCTTGGCAGCAGCCTGGATTGTTTTCAGATTGCAATGGGACCCTTTGGGTCAACAACTCAATTAGATGTAACCCAGTCCTGGTACTGGAAGCTTTGTTTAGTCACAAGAGGTTGCTAGTTTGGGATTCACCCCTATCCATTATTTTGCAATTTCATTTAGATGCCCTTCATATATGCATATATTTTAGGAAGCATCTGCTATTTTAGATTTTCATGTTATCCCTTAAAAGGCCCTTAATTTTAGCCATCTCTCCCTGTATCCCTCTTTGAGCCCGTCTCCACCCCAATCCCCCCCTTGATTCACCAGGTATAAACCCACTCATCCATCCATAACTATGTATTCTATTTCCCTTTTCTAGCAAGATTTATCTTTCTCCATAATCTCTTACCCTTTACCTAATTCCTGTGTCTCTATAGATTGTTGCTGGGGTTCAATCACAGTTCCTGTCTCATGGCCTTTTTTACTACAAGAAAAAATGCAGTTGTTCTCATGACTCAATATTACTATAGGTTGGGAACAGACGTAAAACTCTGTTTCCCTCCCTCCTGTTGCAGAAATGCATGATTTGTAAGAAGTGAAAGAATTAATTTAAAAGAATGAATGATTCTTAAAACGCTGTCTTTTCATCTACTACTTGTATTCATTGTAGCAGTATCTCAGCTAGGGATGTGCTGTGTTGTGATGGACAGATGCTTTCATTACTCCTTTATAACAGGTGCACACGGAACTGTTCAGTCATGGTAATATCTCTCACACTATAAAGATTATTTGAAATCCTGCTCAATAAAAGTTAACAAGAATTAAAAGTATTATTCACTTGAATCAACCTATACCTTGTATTGTGGTGTGATTAAATCAGGTGAATATGTGAAAATAAGGCATAAAAATAATCTACTATGGACATGTTTCTCTATTGATAAGTATTTATACTGATCATACTGCCATGTGACTAAGTAATATACCACTAGGGAAATAGCTGTTACTTAAAGGAATATCAGTAATGTGTTAAATTCATTCAAAGATAATCATCTGACAGAGTTCTTATGATATCTCTGCCATTTTAAAACATATGACACATATTCATTTTCTGGAAATATAAAATCCTTGCTATCACTGGTCTAAAAGTGAAATTTTACTAAATTAGTTACCACAGATATGCCAAAACTCGGAAGAACTAACTCCTCTCTTGGAAATGTTTACAAAACCTCAAAGTTACAAAACAATTGAAGCAACAGTGCAAAATAATGAATAACTTTTAAAATAAATTATAGGAGCTATAATTACCCCCATGTGCCCACATATAACCCACCCTGAGAGTTAGTATGTTCTGAATCAGGAGACCTGACATTTAAATTGTTTATTAAGGGATGAATTTGATGTTACATGAAATGGAAAAACATGGTGCATGAAAGATGCTTGGATCTATCTATCTAGTCTCAGGTTCTCGGGCAACCAAGCAGTGCTAAGTATGAGTTCCATCTCATGGAATGGGCCTTAAGTCAATCAGACACTGATTAGTTACTCCCACAATTTTTGAGCCACCACTGCATGGGCAATCTTGCAGACAGAACATCATTGTAGATCAAAGAATTGTGGCTACTTCTGTTTTTGTTTCTTTCTTGGTAGAATACAGAACTCTTTCTTGTGCCAAGGATGATAGAACCAAGAAAGGAAGGGGCCTTTATAGGCACAGCTTGACTTCTACATGTTCATTGAGTTGTGTAGGTGTCGTCAGCAATGGGGCCTTGCCCTCAGAATGTGGAGAGCAGCCTATAGTTTTGGCAATAACTTGGGTTGACTGGGCATTGCCATGAGACCTCTTTAACCAGCAACTCAGTAATCCAGTCCTTGTACTGGAAGATTGATTTTGTGATAAGAAATGGAGCACTTGGACTCTGTCTCCCCATTATTTGGCAATTTCATTTAAATTGCTTTTATGTAGGTATATATTTTAGGAAGTTTCTACTGCATTAAGTTTCCATACTACCCCTAAAATGGCCCTTAATTTTAGCTGGCTCCTCCTGTGTTCCTTACCCATTCCCACTGAATCTTCCCATTCCAGCTCTCCCTCCTTATTCCTATCAATTAACTATCAATTCTATTTCCCTTTCCTAACAAGATCTGTCTGTCGCCCCTACTTGCTTACTCTACAGGTGCTTTTGGTCGATGGTTTTACAGATTGTAGCTTAGTAGTCATTGAATTAACAGCTCATATACACATATAAGCAAATAAAAACTGCATTTGTCTGTTGGGTCTGTGATATCTCATGCAAGATAATTTTTTTCTCATTCCAACAATTTACCTATGAATTTCATGTTGTCATATTTAAATGCCTGAGTAATACTCCATTGTGTAAAAGTAGCACATTTTCTTTATCCATTCTTCTGCTGAAAGACATGTAAGTTGTTTTCATTTACTGGCTACTATGAATAGAGCAGAAAGAACATATTTGAGCAGAGGTCTTTGGGATAGGATAGAGCATCCTTTGGGTGCATAACCAAAAGTAGTATAGGTGGGTCTTGAGGTAGATCAATCCCTGTCTTCCTAAGGAACCACCATACCGATTTCCATAGTAACTGTAAAAGCTTGCACTCCCACCAGCAGTGGATAAGGCTTTCCCTTGTTTCATAGTCTTGCCAGCAGAAGCTGCCATTTGTTTTCTTGCTTTTGCCCATTCTGACAGGTGTAAGATTGAATCTCAAAGTAGTTTTGATTTGCATTTCTCTGATGGCTATGGACATTGAACATTTCTTTACATACTTCTCAGCCATTTGAGTTTATTCTGTTGACAACCTGTTTAGATCTGTACCCCATATCTTAATTGAGTTATTTGGTTTTTGCATATCTACTTTCTTAAATATGTATATTATATATATATGATGTTACCTCTATATTGAATGTGTAGTTAGTAAAACTATTTTCCCATTCTATAGGCTGCTTCCTTATCTGAATGCTGGTGTCCTGTGCATTACAGAAGCTTTTCAGTTTTATGAGGACCAATTTATTAATTGTTGATTTTAATGCCTATTTTAACAGCGTTCTGGTTAGAACGTCTTCTCCTGTACCAATGAATTCAAGGCCATTCACTATTTTCTATTCTGAGGTTTACTGCAGCTGGTTTTATGATCCATTTAGAGTTGATGTTTATGCAAGGTGATAAATAATGATTTTGTATATGCAGCCATCTAGTTTTACCAGCGTCATTTGTTGAAGATGCTGTTATCTAGATTTTCATTCCAAACTATGCCTAAACTAGCCAAGAGAAGGAAAAGAAGGTTTACATCACTCTTGACTAGTTGAATCATGAGCCACCTGGGGAGGGGGATGTTTCAGCTTGACACACATTCTTCAGTGGAAAAAGGTGGTTACTTAGATTAAAATGTTCTGTCTTGCTGCGCACATATGGTACACTGATATACAAGCAGGCAAAACACCCATACACATAAAATAAAGTAAAGGAATGGTTTTATCTTAAGTAAGACATATAAAAATGGTTAAGAAAAAAGTAACCAACTGCTGGTAGAGTATTTTTAAAAATACAGATATGGGTCTTAGCATAAATATTTAGTAAAGTCAGTTTATTTTAGAGAGATGATCTTCTAACACATGGTTGAGGTTTAGGCAATTGTAAAGATGAGACAGATTCATCCTACAAAAATTTCATCCAAGCAAAGGTTATCATATTCAACGCTAGGATTTGGAAGAGTGTTTTCACACTGTGTGCAAAAAATGGACTATTTTAAGCAGATAAAATAACACAAGAACCATGTTAAGGGTGATTAATGCGGTTTGAGTTTGTGAGGTTGGTAAGGTGTGCTAAAGACATCTCTAAAATAATCATGGGCTTGAGCCAGGGTGGTTGTAATGAATCATCAAACAAGGGGATGCACACACAAATTCTCAAAGGAAAAATATCCAGGTACTGATTACATGTTTGATATATAAATATGGATATAGAACCAATAGTGACTCCAGAGTTTGAGCCTTTACAAGAAGAGATAAGATTCATGATAAATGGAAATCTCACAGAGGGCATACTTGGTGTTTTATTGATAAAAGGATAGGGGCAAGAAGAAATTTAAGGGATAACAGAAACCATCCTTTTAAAAGAAATGGTTTGGAAGTGATGGTGGTATATTCCAAATGGAATGTTCCAGAGATGTTTGAATATGTTAGTCTCTATTTCACGATGTGTGCATGTTTTCAGGACACTTATTTAAAAGGATGCAGGAAGAACAAGTGACGATATACAAAGTGAAAAACCTAAATAAGTACATGCATTTTAAATGAAGGGGAAGACCAGTGTAAGTTATTATAAACAAATTGCCAGGGGATATACATTGAAAGACCAAAAAACATGACCTTAAAGGAGATGAGCTGTAGAAGAGGAATAAATTTTTAATTAGGAGTCCAGATAAGAGGCAGAGATTTACTTTAGAAGACAAAAACTCGCCTGTTTTAAACTGATAAGAACAGATACTACACATGATCTTAGCCAAAAAGGCAAGAAGAAGATCTCCTGAGGAAATTGGGAGTGTGGGAGTCACAGGAGAGGGTAGAAAGGGAGGGGAGGAAGGGAGGAGTGCAGAGAAAAATATATAGCTCTAATAAAAAAATTTCACCTGTTTTAAGATAGGTAGAAAAAATGTAAGAAAATATATCTTATTTATGTGTGTGACTTGAAAGCTGAAAGCTTAGTTATGTGTGTGTCTTGAAAGCTGAAAGGGTCTTACAGTAAGTAAGTTGAGCCAGGAGGAACAGGATCCAAGGGGTTAGGGAGTGGAACAAAAGCATCAGGTTTATGAATCGGGATTGAGTTACATGGAAACACGAATAGCACAGAACTCATGTGTGAAAGTATGGTAGCAGTCCTGGCTATGTACAAGAAGGTTTTGAATGTTTGATGATATGGTGACTAAATGCTGGTATTGGTGAGTTCCTTTCTTTTAAAAGGATGGTTTCTGTTATCCCTTAAATTTCTTCTTGCCCCTATCCTTTTCTCAATAAAACACCAATCTTAGCTCATGAAAGCCTAATCAGCAAAATGCTCTGTGTTAAATGGATGCCAAAGACAGAGTACACTGCTCTCTTACACCTTACTGAGTTCCCAAGAGAATTTACATAACCAAATATTTTAACTTTTTTAAGAATTGTTTCATTTTATCTCTAAAGAGCAAGAATTTTAGTCATTCTTTTCTTCTTTTACATTATTTTAACTCATTTAATGACTACATTATCTATTATCTTATGCATGTCATGCTAGCATCCCATAATACAGAACAGATTATATGATGCAAAGACATAATGAACAAAGAAAGGAAGTGCTGATGGCTATCTTGGTTGATGCATACTGGTTAAATAACATAAGAATTCATTGTGTCTGTGTAACACTTAGGGAGCTGCAAAGAGAAAAAGATGCTGTCTCAAACAAGAGGGTGGGCAAGCACCGAAATCTGAGCCTGTCCTCTGACCTCGACACACACTCCATGGCATAAGCCTACTCCATGAAAACACACGCTCATCTCTCTCTCTCTCTCTCTCTCTCTCTCTCTCTCTCTCTCTCTCTCTCT
>LOEQ01001091.1:257944-303883 GCA_001685075.1 Bramus lutescens | reverse complement strand
TCTCTCTCTCTCTCTCTCTCTCTCTCTCTCTCTTTCTCTCTCACACACACACAATATTTCAAAATTAAAAGCAAAACTATTATAAAATGATTTGAATCATCAAAAATATAGTGGGGGCATGGAAGATTGTAGATATTTTGTGAAGCTTATATGACTATCTTGTTTCACTAGGTTATTACGTAAACACAACAGGAAGCTGCAATTTTGAAACAGCATCTGGAGACTGGACAGTGGTTTGCGGTCTCACCCAAGATCCTGAAGACGACTTGGATTGGGACATCGGCAGCACAATTCCTACTGAAGCCTTGAACCCCGAATCTGATCACACACCAGGTAAATTTAGCAGCTGTGGGGAAGCCTAGCAAATGGTGTGAATTTTCCTGTAAAGTAGAACTTAGAAAGATAAGTAAAAGAGCTGTCCCTTCTATTTTAAATACTGAAATCTTAAACAGACTCAGCTGTCACTGTCACAGGGAAGCCCATGACTCTTTTTTAATTAAAAAGGAATAAATAAAAGAAAAGAAAAAGAGAAAGAAAGGCACCTTTTTAAACATTGTTTTCTCTTTTTATTTACTCTTTTCTCGCACATTATATCCTGACTGCAGACTCCCCTCCCTCCATTCCTCCCCACTCCTCCCCACCTCCCCTCTCTCCCAGGTCCACTGCTCGCCTGTTTTTCTTCAAAAAAGAGCAGGCCTCCTAAAATGTTGACCAAAACAACAAACCCTCATATCAAGGTTGGGAAACGCAACACAGTAGTTGAAAAAAAGATCCTTAAAGAAGGCAAAAGAGTCAGAGACACCCACGCTCTCTAAGAGTCCCTCAAAAATGTCAAGATGACAATCACAATATATATGCATAGGACCTAGCACAGATCCACCCAGGCTCTCTGATTGCAGTTCCACTCTCTGTGAGCTTCTAGGAGCCCCGCTTAATTGTTCTGTGGACAGTGTTCTGGTGTTCTCCACCCTGCTGGTGACTACAATCCTTCCTCTCCCTCTTCTGTGAGTTCCCTGATGTTTTGTCTTCACCTAATATTTAGCTGTGGGTCTCTTCATCTGCTCCCATAAGTTGCTGGATGAAGCCTCTCTGGTGACGACTGGGCTAGGTACCAATATGTGAGTATAGCAGAATATTATTAGGAATGATTTCACTGACTTTTCTTTTTGGACAGTTGTTTTCTGTTCTACCATAGGTCTGTCTACGGGTCATTCAGCTTCCAGTTCATGAGGCAGTGTTAGGCATGGACTCCCTCTTGATGTGGGCCTGAAGTCAGACCAGTCATTAGTTATCCACTTTTACAAGTTCTGAGTAACTATTGCCCCACCATGTCTTGAAGGCAGGACAGGTTGTAGGTTGAAGATTTATGTGACTGGGTTAGTCTCCCATTCCCATCCTTGGAAGATTTGTCTTGTTACAGAAGACAGCCAATTTAGGCGCCAGGTCTCTCATTACTAGGTATCCTAGTAATCTCATTACTAAGGTCAACCTCATACTAGGTTCCAGGAAGTTTCTACTGTACTTAATATCGCCCCTCAAATGCCCCTCCAAAAATTCTAGTCATCTTTCCATCCATCCCTCCTTCCTCTACTAAATCCCTCCTGATCCCATCTCTATGCATCCCTAGTCCACCTGCAAAATCTATTCTATTTCTTCTTCCCGGGAGTTCCATCTGTAATCCCTAGATCTTTCCTTGTTACTTTGCCCTTCTGTGGATTATAGTGTGATTTTCCTTTATTTAACAGCTAATTCCACTTATAAGTGAATACATATCATGTTTCCCTTTCTGGGTCTGGGTTGCCTTGCTCAGAATGATATTTTTTACTTCTATCCATTTGCCTTCATATTTCATGAAGTCAATTTTTAACAGCTGAATAATACTCCATTGTGTAAATATACTACATTTTCTTTATCTATTCTTCAGTCGAGGGACATCTAATTAACTCCTGACAGTCACATTTCTCAATAAAATTAGGGGATGTAAAGTGATAAAACTACACAAAGAGGGGAGGGAGGGGAGGGACTAGGAGAAGAGGAGAGAGAGGAAACCATAGATAAAAGTTTCTGTGCTGTCCAGTCCCACAGCCATTTGTTCCCAAAGAAATACACAAAGATTTATAACAATTATAAACTGTTTGGCCTATTATACCAGGCTTATTATTAACTAGTTCTTACAACATAAATCAACCCATAATTCTTTTCTATGTTAGCTATGTGGCTTGGCACCTTTTCTCAGTGAGACATTCTCATTTTGATTCCTCTGCATCTGGTTGGTGACTACAGACTGAGCCTTTCCTCTTCCCAGAATTCTCCTTGTCTGGTCACCCCATTTATACTTTCTGCCTGACTACTGGCCAACCATCATTTTATTAAATCAATACAACTGACAAATTTTTACAGGGTACAAGAGCAATAAACTGTGGTTGGTATGTAAAAACAAAAAATAATAATAAATAAATACAGAAAGAAGAAAACTAAGAAAGGTCAAGTTATGATCAATCATCAGCCCCTTAATGACTGCACCACCCACTTGAGCAGACATTGGTTCTAAATATAGCACAGCATGACTTGTTGATTATTAAAAACCACTAGTACTTCCTGCAAAATACTTAGAATCTTTTGTTATAATTTATAATTTAAAACTACAACTTTTCCCACTCTTTCTTCCCCCAGCTCCTCCCACATAACTCACATTCTTTACCTGTCTTAAATTCATCATCTCCATTTCTATAACTACTGTTTTATGTATATATAGTTTTTTCCTATAAAATGTATCTTTTTAGGATTATGAAGCAGCCTAAAATATTTGATGTAGTTCATTTCATTTGTCAAAATGAACATTGTTGAAGGCTTAGGTTGACATTTAAATTGTTGAATTCTGAGCGAATGAGATTGCCTGCCATAATGTTGTCTTGTGCTAGTTGGCAGCCTGTCTAGAACAAAAGAAGACAGCCCCTTTTGGAAGGTAAAGAATACTCATTGGATTGGCTTTGAACTTCATCTATTCCATAAGTTTTTCTGCACTCCAGGCTGGTAGCCCCTTCTGAGAATTACAGACTCACTACTCTCCTGATTTCTTAATCCAAGCCCTTATAAAATCTCTGTCTCTATGTTTCTGTCATTCTTTGTGTCTGTATATCACCTTTTCTGTATTTAAGTATGCATGTTTATATGCACATGCAGAGTTTTCAGGTCTGTTTTGCTGGAGAATCCCAATGCAGTAGCCCCCTCAAACAATTGGAGCAAGGAACAGTAGCAAACCACAGAATAATTTGATAATTAAATAACATTTCAGAGAAAATACACGGAAGATTGGCTTAGCCAGTATATGATCAGAAAAAGGAACACATTGTTTTATTTATATAGATTCTGAGCAAATTAAATATTTATGAAGTTTACTTATAGTGTCACTTCTTTCCTTGTCTCTACCAATGTGTAATAGCCATATGCCTTAATAATTATGTCTTTTCCCTGCTTTGTTTTAAAATTAATCTTTACTTTGAATATTCTTACCGCTTGATTAAGTTCTATTTCTTTTTATTTTTAACCTAAGATATATTTCCATTATAAAAATAATAATTTAATGCACATTAGATCATTGGTTAAACAGGGTAGAGAATCAAGAACCTAAGATCAGTTGGGATTTAATGTATTTGGTATATCACCAAGTGTGGATAGTTTAGTTCAATAGAGACAGAGTGTGTTCTTTAACACAGTGGCATATTTTGTCATGTAGCCAGAAGGATATGAATTTCAACCATGTACGATATAATATGTAGACATGCATTTCAGGTAGAACAAAAGTTTAAACGTAAAAAGAAAATAACAAAACCTTGCAAGGAAACAGAGTGAACTATGTGAAACTGAAATATAGAACTTGCTTGCTAATACCCACTGGGATTTTCTTAAATCAATTTAGAAAGCATTCTGGCTGAAGAGTTACATAAAAAGAGCACATAAGGACATAGGTGTGTATATATATAATTTAGTACCATTTATAACCAAAATGAGAAATAAGTAAATGCAAATTCCATACCATCTATGTCCTTTTGAATATTCATTTATTCATGTATTAAACATCAGGAACATCTCCAGCTCCTGTAGATACATAAGAGAACCTTCCATAGAGGAGCTTACATTCTAGAAGGAGGGAAAAGGCAATAGACATGGTTAATAAAACATGTGGCTTTTTACAAGTTGATTTAAACAAGGAAAAAAGTCATAGCTGGTAGGATTTGGAAGGACAGTGGATCGTGCGTCCCTGGATATCAAGGTAGGATCTCCGTGCACACTGACTGGTGAAATAGGTCACCAGGAAAATCCTGTTGGAAGAAAGACTGTGAGGAGAGGAGTGAGTGAACTAAGTGGCTGAGTTCATGTTTCTAACTTCGAATACTCCATTTCCTCAATTTTCATTATAAAAATATTCTATCAGTAAGAAATACACTACTTGAATTTTTTTTTAGTATGAGTAAGCAGAATAAACAGCTTTTGCTTTAATCCTAGTACATTAATAAGACTTGTAAACTTTTGATAAGCTTGTGTTTTTACATACCACCTTTTTATTGTGTTATCAGGATTTCTTTCTTGGTTCTGCACACTGAGCTCCAGACTAGCATAGAACTTACTAAGTAGCTCAAACTGGTCTCAAACTCTAGGCACCTTTTCTGCTCTGCTTCCCAAGGCATGGGTGTTCACTTCCTTGTCAATTTAATTGGGTTTATAATCATCATACAAACATTTCAAAGTGTTTCTAGAAATGTAACTTGAGTAAGGAAGACCCACCCTGAACGTGGGTGATACCATCCAATGGGGTGTGGATACCAGACTGAAAAAAGTGAGCTGAGTACCACCAATCATCTCTCTGCTTCCTAATGTAATGTGCCCAGCCACCACCATTTCTCCACCATGATTGATTTTGTTCTCTCTTAAACCTTGAACTAAAGTAAGCTATTTTATAAGTTGTTTTTATCAGGTAGTCTTGTTATAGCAATATGAAAAGTAACTAATGTATAGTATGTGAGCCACCATTTATAGCTACTTCTATCACTCTTAATGTATTAGGCTTTCAGATTATTTTGTGTTGTTTGTAGTGGCACATACTAGTGATCCCAGTTCTTGTGGAGCAGAGGTTGTTGGATCTCCATGAGCTCAGGCTATTTGATCTACTTAAAGAGTTCCAGAATAGCCTGGGCTACACAGTGAGACCTTGTCTCAAAAGAAAACAACAACAGCTACAACAAAACACCAAAGCAAATAATAATAATAACAACAATAATAAAAGTCTAAAGGTAATTTATATATTAATATCATTTCACTATATTTGTTCATTTTAAAATGTGGTACAGATTTGTTTATATGCATTTTCATAACATAGTTCTGATGGCAGTATCCTGAATCAGATGGCAATTTCTGAGACTAGACATACATTATTTTTCCTTGAGATGATGTGAGAAAGTCTGATGTACATTTGTGCTATGTGATCCAGACAATAACCTAGACATAGGAACTGCTGAGTTCTTTAGACCCGCTCTCAGATACACCTCAGATATCTTCCTTTATCACGAGAAGGAACTGAAAAACTGCGGTGCATTTCTAGTAGTCTATTATTATGTATAATATAAAACTACAGTAAGCTCAACTATGAAAAATGAAGATCCGGTCAATAGATATTAGAAAGGTCACATTAGAGTTCAAGAATTCTCAGCTGAGTGACAAATGATGCCTTTTAATGAAATAAATAAAGGCTGTTAATGGGAGTAGTTGTTTTTCCTTTATTGACCTTCCATGGTGAGTGTATATTCATTTGAGTACATGGGAGAAATTTCAATATGGTTATTTGTTCAATTTATCTGTAACTCTGTTATCCACAGATGAAAAAAATGTAATCTTTCTGATAGGGTACTTGATTATGCATCCTGCTGATACTTGAGACAGTATATTTTCAGAGTGCTCTTTTCAATGCAATCTGATTATATCATCTTGATACAGAACACAGCTTGGTAAATTTATTTTTGTATCTCTGAGACAATGGGCTGGCAAATAAATATTAAAAACACTAATTAATTTTAACCCTCTGGTAAATGCAAAGTCTCTTTTTAAAGACAAACATATTCAAAGTCCTACAGCTTTTCTGTAAGCTTTGCAGTGTTGCTGTTAATTAAATTTATATTTATAGATCCTTTCACCTATTGGTTTAGAAACATAAAGAAGACAGTTTCAACATTAATCACAGGCTTATTCAGGAACAATTGTAGTGACATTTCTTAATTGTAAAGAGGAACTCTGAGAACCAGTCTACCGTCTTGCCTACAGAAGAACAGTGTTTAGTCTCAGTATATATTCAGCAAGAGTGTTATTTGCATGACTGAAATTAATATAGGAATAACATCCAAGGATTCTTCCTATCCATTCCTTTCCTTTGTAGTTTCATTTTAATGATACAATTGATTGTTTCCACAGCTGGGCCATAATCTCTAGTGGCATAGAATCATTAATTCTGTAATTTATACATTTGTAGTAGCATTTATTACTCTTGATAACTATACATATAGGCCATGTGTTACTGAATATATCCTCTTTTGTTTTGTTGCCACACTGTCTTTTGATTAATTTATAAAGTCAGAAATCCATAATTCTACTAAATACTATGAATGGTCTTTAGATACAAAGGATGCTTATTGTTTTTCACTTCTATTTTCAACACTTGACATCATGATCATCACCTATTAATATTAGTATTGATATGTTATCAGGAAGACATCAATGCTTGTTTTGAGAATGAGTCCCAGGTATCCAACATAAGCTTAAAGCTTACTACATATCTAAGTATGACAATTACTTCTAAAGTATTGGAATTACAGTCATATAATATCATGTCTGTCTTATAGCAATAATTTAAATTATAAAACATCCAATAGATATAATTTAATTTGATATTTTGGAGTATCATGCAGATTATTCACATAACTGTACTTCCCGTGATAAAGATAAATGCTTTCATTCCTACACCAGAGATGAAGATCATTGATAATAAATTATTTCTAAAATGTATGTATCATGAATTAACAAAGACTAAACAGTAAGAGCAGAACATAAAGCTTAATATAAGCCCTCTACAGGGCATCACTATGCTGTTTCTTGCTTCGTTATCTGTTTTCCTTTAAATTGCTAGTCAAGGCCACCATGCTTTAATTAATTGGAGGCTTTCATCTTTGTTCTCTAAAAAGGAACAGGAAGACTAAAACACTCATTTACTTAGGATTGTTGGCAGACATAAACATGCAATTTGATGGATAAGAGCTAATTCTTTATACATCACGTCATTCTGACTCAGTTCTTCATGCTCAATACACATGCATACATATCTACACATATATATATACACAAAAAAGATGTCTATATTGTTACACAATTTTAGAATTTTCTATCACTGGACTCAGAAATCTTGGAACTAATTTAAGGGTTCATGAAGAGGAGGAGAAAGAGTAAAAAACAGAGGATATGGAAGCAAAGGAGGTGATGTAGGTAAAAGAGAAAAATGACAAGGAAAGTTAGGAGATGATAGAGTGGTCAGATGAGATGAAACAGAAACAGTAGAAACCTAAGCCCTAGGAAACTTCTTAGAAACATACATAGATATGCAAAAATCTTTTTGAAATTTACCATTAAAGACTGAACTGTGTTACTCACCCAAATATTTTGCTTGTGTGTCTTTAAGTCTCCAAACCCTATTCTGACTATATTTAGAGAGAGAGAAATTTGGAAAAGGTAATTCCAGTTAAACTAAGTGAAAATAATGGGAACTGGTTTCAATAGGAATGGGGTCCTTGTGTAGAAAGACAGCAGCATTGGGATCTCACAGAAGACAAGTCATGTGAGGGCAGAGATGGAGTTAGCCATCACTAATCCAATGAAAAAATTCCAGTAGAACCCAGGTATTAATGCTTTGATTTTGATCTTCTTGTGTTCGATATTGTGAGAACATACATTTCTGATGTTAGAGTCACCGATATTTAACTGTGAATTCCCTAGAAGACTCATACAAATATCAGGAAAGTTCCAAGGAATTCACTAAGAAACAGCATTAGTATACCTGGAAGAGCTGGGAACATGGCCTCATCCTAGTTATATCTTCAAGTAAGCACTGTTTTCAATTTGTCTAACAACACAGAAAAGTTGCCTCTTTGAGTAGGTCAAAGATCAAAAATCTGCTGTACAGAAAATTGAAATGATGCCTAGGAATGAATAAGATTATCATAATTATATTCTGGAATAGAGACAAGTATATGGTTGAGGTCACACATGATCAACACAATATACTTTCAAAAGGAAATAAAATAACTTTGCCAAGAATAGTAAGTTGATCCAAGACTGAGACGAATAGTATATATACATTATTTACATGCAATATATTTATAGAATGAATAACTATCCCAACATCTATGCACTGGACCATAGAAAATCAATACCAAGAACTGATAGTTTAAAAACTAGCATAGTGTTTTAAAAGATAATAAGTGCTATTTCTGAGGGAAATGAAATATATATGTAGGTGTGATATATAAATGGAATTTCATTTATCATTTCAAAGAATATCTCATTTACAAATATGAACTAACCTACGGGACATGAATCAGACATGGGAAGTAACTTCTTGGATAGTATCACTGGTATGTAGGATCTGAAAACACAAAAATAAAGAAAAGGAACACTTAAAACATGTCATAGAAGATGTAACCACATAGTTAATGGGGAATGAGAAAAAAATTCAAAGTGCACATAATTACATAAAATAAATAGATCAAGATATGAGCAAGTGACAAATGCAATTTAATATTGTACTCTTCTGTGGACATTTTACAAAGATAAAATGCTATAGTTATCTTTATGAAGCAAATATCAAAGATAATCACATAAGATAAGATGATTTTATTGAGTATAGTAAGTTTTTCACTGTGTATATGTATATCAAGTCATCTAAGTATTTTATAAAATTTGAAAAATTTAAGTGTCGAGTCTATGGAAAATAGGAATACAGGAAGGCGAATAACCCAGTTCAAAGGCACAGAAAATATTTTCAACAAAGTCATAGAAGAAAAATTTACCAACTTAAAGATGTATATGTCGAAAAAGGTACAAGAACCATACAGAACACTAAACAGACTGAACAAGAAAAGAAGTTCCCCAATCACATAATAATCAAAATACTAAATGTATAGAACAGAAAAAGAATATTTAGATTGCAAGGGAAAAATCTATATAAGTATAAATGCAGACCTATTGAAATAACATCTGACTTCTTTTTTAGCAGATTTTTTATTACTTTATAAATAATACCAATCAAAATTTCTACTTCTTCCCCTCCTCCCACTTCCCTCCCACTCCCCTACTCACCCTCTCCTGCTCCAGTCCTAAGAGAGGACAGGGTGCCCTGCCCTGTGGAAAATCCAAGGCCCTCCCACCTCCATCCAGCCTTAGGAAGGTGTGCATCCAAATAGAATAAGATCCCAAAAAGCTAGTACATGCAGTAGAGACAAATCCTTCTGACGTTATCATTGGCTTCTCAGTTTGCCCCAATTGTCAGCCATACTCAGAGGGTCCAGTTTGATCTCATGCTGTTTCAGTCCCAGTCCAGCTGGATTTGGTGAGCTCCCAATATCTCAGACACACTGTCTCAGTGAGTGGACCAACCCCTGGTGGTCCTGACTTCTTCATTGAGACTTTAAAAACCAGAAAGGCCTGAAAAGATATTGCACAAATTCTAAGATACCAGCCCAGACTCTCTAAAACTTTCAATCACAATGTAAGGAGAAAGAAAGATATATAAGACTATAAAAGAAAGATATATAAGACTGTAAATTTTCTGCCATTCCATCAGTGGTTCTTTTACATAGTCCTACCAGTTTCTTTTATGGAGAAGTTGTTCTATACCAAGTGAATACAACAATGGGATTGTTTAAAGAAAGAGTGAAATGTGTTCCTCTCTAGATCCCTTTGCAGATCATCAAGCTCTTGATAAAAGAGCAGCTAGATATTAGATATTCAACTTTCATTAGGCCAAAAGTGTTGTGAGGAGAGGGACCCTTGTTTATCCCAGCTGCCTGGCTAGCTTACACCCAAAATAACCATACAGAAACTGTATTAATTAAAACACTGCTCAGGCATTAGCTCTAACTTCTTATTGGATAGCTCTTACATATTAGTTTAATCCATCTCCATTAATCTGTGTATCACCATGTGACAGTGGCTTACTGGAGATTCTAACTGGTGTCCATCTCCAGTGAAGGATCCATGGCTTCTCTGACTCTGCCCTTCTTCCTCCCAGCATTCAGTTCTGTTTTCTCTGCCTACCTAAGTTCTGCCCTATCAACTAGGCCAAGGCAGTTTCTTTATTCATTAACCAATGAAAGCAACCCACAAACAGAAGGAACTCCTACACCACAAAAGTTCTAAGAAAATGATAGACTGTATAAAGG
The DNA here is from genome assembly GCA_001685075.1 of Bramus lutescens. Classification (NCBI taxonomy): domain Eukaryota; kingdom Metazoa; phylum Chordata; class Mammalia; order Rodentia; family Cricetidae; genus Bramus; species Bramus lutescens. The sequence continues at coordinate 293,405 of LOEQ01001091.1, read as the reverse complement.
GAAAACAGACAAAACTCACATTTTAAGCAAATTTGAACTATTTTCATAATAGTACATGATGTTCATCAACAGGGTATCTCCAATAGTTAAATTAGCAAGTTCATTTTTTATGATATCAAGACTGTATTCATAAATCCACAATACTAATTCCAGAATTTTGTCAGAATATAGGTTTTCATTCATTTAAAAAAGTTTAATTCACATTTTTCCACTTACTTTCCATACTGACCATAGTTTCCCTTTCCTCCTCTCCTCCCCTCCCCATCCACTCCTCCTCCATCTCCATTCAGAAAGGGGTTTGGTCCTACTTTAACTTGATGTGCCATACTTTGTTCAAGCTCTTCCCTCTGCAAAAAGGCCTGGAAACACAATCCAGCATGTGGAACATGTTCCCAAAAGCCAGATAGACACCAGGGACAGGTCCTGATCTCATTGCTAGGAGCCTTGCAAATGTTTACATAATAAATTAATCCATAATTCTTGTCTGTGTTAGCCACATGGCTTGGTACCTTTTATCATTGAGGCATTCCCATCTTGCTTCCCCTGGGTCTGGGTGACAACTGCAGACAGAGCCTTTACTTTTCCAGAATTCTTCTGTTCTAGTCACCCTACCTATACTTCCTACCTGGTTACTGGCCAATTAGCGTTTTATTAAACCAATACAAGTAACAAATCTTTACACAGTACAAGACCATTGTCCCGCAGTAAATCATTACAGTATTTTTTTTCTTTTTTTCTGTTTGTACTTTATTATTGTCCTATCCTCTGATTTCCTTCCTCTTATTTCATTGAAACATATTAAAATTAGGAAAAAAGACTGATTAAGAATATTATAATAAAATATGTAATAAAGGAGAGTGTTTGTTGGATATTAAGTATTTTTATCTTTATTTTTATTATTTGACAGCATTTAATGTAAAAGTATGAAATTAAATTGCTTCTAATATTTAAATGTCTATTAATTCAATGATTACTCTTTAAAGGAATGTTAATACTGGTATGTTTTCATGAAGAAAAAAGGAAATGGGAAAAGAGATTTTTAAAAGTGAATATTTGTTTTTTTCTTCTTAAAGAATAAGATACAACTAAAACAAGAATTACTAAGTTAGCAGAGTGGCTCAGCACACAAAGTGCTGGTGCCAAGCATGATAATCTGACTTCAGTCCTAGCCCTCTCATGGAAGGGTGGTTGAACTGCCGCCTAAAGCTTGTCCTCTGATCACCATATTCAAGCTGTAGCATACGGATCCCTACATGAATGCACAAGCCTGCACACACACACACACACACACACACACACACACACAAATAAATACATGAGCAAATGTTATAGTAATTATAGAGAGGATTGTTGCATCTGTCAAACTAGGTCATGCCAAATACTGATGTGCCTCCACAGCCATTGTTCAGAGTACGACTCACCACACACCTGGTTTAATCAAGGTCTCTTGTTTTAGTCTTTGTGGAACTCCTGAGGGTTTAAAGGTGAAGTAGTGAATTTGTAGAAAGGATTACTAACCCACCCAATCACAACACAGAAGATTCTGGTTGATTCTAACTCTGAGAACGACATTTAAAAAAGCAGTCTGTACATCTAGCCACAGCCCCCTGAGATCATCATATAACTTAATATTTAGTGAAGTGTGTTCCCAACTGTCAGGATTGGACTTCCCTAGAGGTTTTCCCTTAAATAAGTCTGCAATATGAAGATCTGTAAATTAGAGTTCCTTGTGATAAGTTATTGAGGCCTGTCCTTTTTTCTATTGATTTATTCTTCCCACACACAAACATCCAGACCTCAGTCTCCCCTCCCTCCATTCCTCCCAATACTCCCTACACCCACGCTCTTCCCCCAGATTCACTGTTCCTCTGTTTTTATCCGTATGTTGTTTCATACTCACACTAATCCTTCCTAAGCCCTCTTCATTATTAGTATTACCACTCACTGAAGAGGTACTCACTATGCAACATCTTTGGGATGGAGAGAGTGTCCCAAAGTTATAGAGTTGTAAATATGAATATTTGGTTTAAACCCAGTCTTCACAGGCCTGTACTCATTCTAAAAATAACCTAGTGTTACCTTAATTGTAGGAGTCTGTGGTATGTGCCAGATACTTTGCTTATTAGATCTTATTGATCTCTCTAGTAAAAATGGAAGACACACCACATGCTCATAGAAGCTATCTAATCAGTAATGCATGGTTTATGAACTTACTCATACTGCTAGAATCACTTTATATCTCTTCTCTAAATTTCCCAGGAGAATAACTTTAATTTGCAACTATGTTCTAAACACTTCGTCGGTAGTATAGCATTTAATTTTTCTACAACCTCATGAGAGAAAAGTACCTATGGTAATTACCTCTTATTGCTTCTGAGTCTTAGAGAATTTAAATAGGGCTGTTCAGGATCAAACACCAAATGAACAGTAAAGTCAAGGTTTAAATCAGATCTGTGGCCTGAGAGTCAATGGTAAGTGGTTCATCTTCCTCAAAGTGTGTGCTGATTCCTCATTCAGTACAAGAATCAGATATCATGTTCCAATTAAAAGAGAATAGTTATCCCATTCTTTCTTGTTCTCCACACTCCTTCATGGACAATCAATCTGAAATCTCAATGAAGGTGGGCTCTTTTTGAAGTTACATTTACACAAGGGGCCCAGGCTAAGACCAACATATATCCCTGATGCATGAGCTCGCTTGCTGGTTCCCATTCCCTATAGTGGGATGCCATGCTCAGCCTTAATGCAGGGGGGAGGGCTTTAGTCCTACACCAACTTAATGTGCCAGACTTTTTTGATTCTCCAAAGGAGCCCTTACGCATTGGCAGGAATGGATGGGAGGTGGGTTGGAAAAAATGCAAGGGTGGGTAATGGGAGGAAGGGTGGAAGGGAGAACTATAGTAATAATAATAGTAATAGTAAAGAAATAATAATAGTAATAATGATAATAGTAAAGAAAAAAGAAATGGTTTCTCATTCATTTTACTAGTGTTTTCTTGTGTGACTACAAAAAGAAAACTTTACATTTATACTTAAAAATGAGATCAGTTACACAAACGCAATTAGGCTGATGCACTGTTCCCAAGACATTTTGATAAATAAGCAGCACATAAATGGGCCCTTGAGCCCTACAATATGAGAACTAGAAATTCAGAAACCTGATTCTGCTAAAATTTGTTGGAAGTGCCAGCTAATACCATCTGTTTATCATCTTCCTGAGATTGAGCTATCCATTCCACATACCAAATCAATAAGTTTAGAAATAAGGTGAAACTACCTTTCATTAATATGCCTCTATGGGAAACTTTGCTTTCATACCTGATTAAAAATGCCATAATAAAAATTTTATAGAACCAAATATGGTATAAGTTAATAGCATTAAAAGGAAAAGTTCTGTTGAAAGTGTACTAGATCTCAATCATCAATCTCAAAAAAGTATAATGACTAAACGCACACTTTAGGAAAAAACAGAAATAACAAAATCCCAAATATAGTTACGGTATTACTCAAAAAAACAAATGGAAAAAAGATAGTGACAGCCATTCTTTCCTATCTACACCAAATTTTGCTTGACTTACAAGATGCTTTAAGACTTCCAGTTTGACAACTTGGATGAAACTTTTGTATTCCAAATGTGTTTACGTTTTGCACTCTTGAAATATTGTAGACACAAATTGCCAGTAGCTCAGAAATCCAGGAGGAGAGTAAGTACATAAAGGGATTGAGGGCATTTCAATTGATAGTCATTATGTACCATTCTATTTCAGAGTAAGGGACAGGCAGAAATTACACAGAATATTGGGCCAGACATCTTACCCTGAAGCAGGGAGAATTCACTGTTTTGATAAAGAGACATTACAGACTGCTTTCAAAAAAAAAAACCGATGGCCTCGTATTATAAGCAGAAAAAAAGAGGAAAATTTGCTTTCAATTTAAACCAATTCGGATCATTTAACATGGGAAATTATTTCTTATGATTTGACCAGGAAAAGAAATGAGTTTTCTTTTACTTAAGTCAAAGGTCTTATAAAAATAGAGTTTCCTTTATGAGTAGTAACTGTCTTTTTAAAAGAGAAATATCAAATTTATTGCCATTTAACACAATAATTCAATGAAACATTTTCAAATATAAAATGGTAGCTTCTCACATTTAAAAGACAATTTGAACTATTTTCAGCTCATACAAGAATGGCCATGAAGTGTGAAGTATTTATTATATTGTTTCCCTTACAATAGGAAATTATCATTGTCATTTGAGCAAAGCACACTTCACTGTTGAATGCATATTATGTACATGTGATAGTAAGTGACCACTAATTTTCAAAAATGTGGTCAATTTTTAAATAATTGTTAAAGTCAATGTTTAATACTATTGGAAAAGATATTTATATTCCCAATAGTAACTAAATAGTTGTTATATTTAAGAATATTTACACTAAGAATTGGGAACTTTAAATCATAAAGCAAAGATAAAGTCCTAAACTTAAAGTGTGCAAAAAATATTTAGGATCAACAGGGAGAGTAAAATTTAGAAATATTTGCTAAAAATCTTCTTTCAGAATATTGCACCTTGGTCATACTTAATTGAACTATGACAGATTTTATAAGACACACTGAGAGTCTTGAGATCTGATATATGAATTATAAGGAGAATTTAAGATTGCAGATTGGAAGCTGATAGGTACCTCTATATCAAATGACCAAAGAATTTTGCTTCTGTAATTACTGCCTCCTTGGTTGATATTGATCATTCCACGCAGCTTCATGTAAGTAACAGAAGTGAACTGGTTTAATGATTCCCCATTAAATTTTCCTGGCACTTGAGAATTTAAGGCTTCATGTTTTTCTTCTGTATCAAATTCTTAACTGTATAGGGAATCTATTCTGACCTTTAACTGAGTGTTTTGCTAGATGTTAATATTTAGTGTTCAGTAAGCAGATGAATGTTGGTAAATGTTTGAAAGTGAGAGTAGCTAAAGCTTGCTAGATGAAGGATGGCTCTATTTCAGAATGCATACGTAGTGTAAAGCATTGTGGTATGAATAATAAAACCAGAGAGAGAGAGAGAGAGAGAGAGAGAGTGAGTTTGTGGTTCAAGCTGAGGATCAGAAAAGCAAATAAGCCAGCCACTAGCTGTTACCTCTACTTCAGACCAAAATGGGTGATCCTGCCTCCACCAATCGTCAGACTGAAACTGAGAGTAAGACCTGTCTTCTCCAGTCTTATATTCCTCTCTAGTTTGGGGATTAAAGGTGTGCACCACCACCACTGAACCTGTATGACTAACTAATGTGGCTGCCGGGATTACAGGTTTTTGCCCCCATTAGCTGGTCTGTATGGCTAACTAGTCTGGCTGCTGGAATTAAAGGTGTGTGTCACCACTGCCTAGCCTGTATGGCTGACTAGTATGGCTGTTTTGAACTCTGATCTTCAGGCAAGCTTTATTTATTAAAACACTAATAATATATTACTACATTTCCCCTTTTTGTCTAAAATAAAAAGAAGTCTATGATAAGAATATAAGAATATTCTATATTATATAAGAATATAATATAAGAAAAACTATATACAATAAGTACAATAACTATATACAATATTCACAGCCAATAAATATATCAACAATGTCTAGCGCATTTGCATTTGACAAATTTAGAGAAAATCTCCATATCTATCCTAATTTGATGAGTCCAAAAATTGTACCTAATTCACTTTCTATTCTAATTTGTATTATCAAATTATCTATTAATTCCTCTCACCCTTTTACACTGCTTAAGTGAAAGATTTTTCTGAGTCTGGTAAACAAAGAAAACTAAAACTATAACTATCTAGTCCTCAACTCCCTCAGAGACCTGAGAAGGAAATAATATCAACTGAGTATGAAGGAAGTACATGCAAGCAACTTCCAAAAAATGTGAGAAATAATAGAAACAGTTGGCTACCAGGACAATCACCTAAAGTTCTTCTGTTATATTGGGGCAGCTATATTCAGTCTACAGGTCTAGAATATTTGACAGACCCTTTTGTGATGCAGGATATTCTGAAGGGCTTTCCCACCTTGTCTTGGCAATGTTTGGCAGTCACTTTCTTTTGTGTCCTGCTTGTCCAATTAGAACAGCATACTGTCAGCAGTCAAGGCAAGGACATTTTCTTGCCCAGTAGCTTACTTTTTCCACAAAGAAGGTAAACTATATGTGGAATTTATTTGATTCCCCTTACCCTTATCTTCTCTAAACTAGATTGGTGCTGCCAGGAGCAACCATATCACATTGTCATAAAAAAAAGAACCTACATTACTAAAACATTTTAAATGCCATATTCTGTAGATCTCTGAAGTGTTTGAAGATGAACTATCTTTTAAAATATATCTCTGTTTGACATTGAAAACATACCTAAAATGGCTACAAATTTGACTGTTTTAGGTGACTAATTACCAACCTGCATTTTCTTATTATCATATATAGTTGTTAATAATAACTTTCAATGACTAGAAATACACATTCTATTGTTAAATGAAATGTATAGGTACAATACCTTAATAAGATTATAAATGTATGTTCAATATGTTTCAACCAAATTAATCTCAAATTTGTATCAAAATACAGAAGGTCAATCCAACATAAAATATTTAAAATTAGTAGTGGCTTTTTTTTAAAAAAGTAAATTCAATAATCTACATTCTTATCTTGTTATATCTACATCCTCCTTTTTTTCTTTTCAAAGTAGATCAATAATATACCCTTTTATATTATCATATCTGCATCCCCTTTTTTCTTTTCAAAACAAGAACACTGACTCTAATCTCCTTTGTTCAATTTCCCTCTTGACCATAACCAATAATAACAACTTATAACCAAGACCCCTAAACAATGACAAATATTTTTAACCCATTAAACAACCAAAAACCACCCACCCTACCTCTTGGGTATATGGACATCATATCTTAAATTTACTTTTTGCTGTCTGGGGGCAATGGGATATTCAAGGGATTCTGAATAGAAAAAAAATGGGTTAATTGTCAAGTCCTGGTAAACTTGGAGCTGTACCATTTAGTCTATGCATCATGGAAAAGTGCAGGGCTTGTATTGAATCCTTGCTAGAGTAGTCTGTTAGGCAGGATCATCTCAGTTGGCCAAATCAAAATTGTTCTGAAAAGTTTGCAGTCCAAAAGCTGATCTTTGGGTGGTGTTTTTCAGCTTAGTGGTGTTATCATAGTCCTGGAGGAATTGTCATTGTGGAACTCCATCCTTCTTTTGGGAGACTTCAAAGGTTACTCTTAGAAAAGCTCATGGTTCATGGCAGAAAATCAATTGAGATGGACACCTGAAATCATGAACAGGAAGGTAGATGGAACATTTTCCTAGAATTAGTTAGTACTCTATATGACCATTAATTCTAAGACAAAAAGTTTAGTATATACCTTAGAAAAAGCAGTTAAAGAGTCAATATAAAACCAAAGGATCATGAGAGTATTGCCAATAAAATAGTTCTTAAATGTTTGTTTTTCTTGTGTTCCATATCAGATGGCTCATCTGACTTGAGACAGAGATTTTGGATTTTACTTTAATAAGCATGCTTGAGTTTAGAGAAGAAGAGAGCCACACTCCAACTCTAAAACCAGCTTTAATCTTTAATTGAACTGGGACTATAAAAAGGCCATTTGCATTATATGTCTGTAGAGAATAGCAGAAACAAATATTTGGGAAGATTTATTAAATTTTATCTTATGGGAAATGTGATATACCAATAAATCAATTACTCTTTTTCTTGGAATATTTTTTCTGATAATTTGTAATTTTTCTTCAGATTATTCATCTGTACTGTTGTCTTTGTATTCCTTAGCTGGATACCTTTATTCTCCTAGACAGAAAGAAAACCTTTCCCCAAACCTAATTTTGAAGTGATTCTCTTTTGACAAGTTATGTCTGATAAAGTGAAAAAGATTTGTTAGTTTCATAGGTTATTTTAGGTTAAAAGACCATGATGTATAGTGAACTATTATTTCTTCTAATTTGCACCTTTTGGGGTCTAATATTTTACAAACTTATTTTGTAGCCTAAATAATTAATAGAATCTCCTCTTTGTAATTTTTCAGGAGTTATTTGTAATCCCCAACAAAGTAAAATTTTCATTACTTCTTCAAACATTCTTTCTAAAGTATGTACATTTGAATCAGATAATAAAATATTGTTCATGTAATGATAAGCTACAGACTGAGAAAATTGCTTATGTATCATTTCCAATGGCTGATTTACAAATATTGGCATAGGGTAGGGCTATTTAACATTTCCTGTGGGAAAATCTTTCGTTAATATCTTTTAGAAGACTGAGAATTATTATCAGTAGACACTGTGAAGGCAATTTTTTCTTTGTATTTTTTATAAAGGTATACTGAAGAAACATTTTTTAAATCAATAACTATAAGAAGCCATCCTTTAGGCAATAGAGAAGGAAAAGAAATTCCAGAATATAGAGAGTCTGATGACTGAATCACCTTATTGACATCTCTTAAATCTGTTACCATTCTCCATTTTCCATATTTCTTTTTAACAGCAAATACAGGAGAATTCCAAGGGCTGGTTGATTCTTCAATGTGCTGAGCACTTAATTGCTCTTATACCAGTTGTTCTAAATCCTGCAGTTTCTCTGTCATTCAAGGCCATTGTGCAACCCATAGAGGTTTGTCTGTCAACCATTCTAAAAGTAGGGGTATTGATGCCTTTGAAAGATCAGCAATTGTTGTGTCCTGTTATTATACAACCTGAAAGTTCAGTGATTGTTATTTATAATATCATGTAATATTTTTCCTAGAAGCATACGTGAATTTATGGTTTGTTTCTAAGATTGAATAAATGTTAATCTGATTCATAATTAATAATCTAATTGCTGTCATTAATCACATCCCCACAAATTCATTGCTTTTTTAGCAATATTTTCCTCTGTCCTTCCAGCCCTATATATTTGACCCATCTCATGCTGTGTTTTGACTGAGAATAGAGTTCCAATTTTTAAAAACTGAACATTTACCTCCTAAAGAAGCTAATTTGTATGGAAAGTTTCTGTTGAAATTACTGTTACATCCATACCTGTACCAGCAAAACCTTCAATAACAACATCATTTCTTTTTTGTATTTATAATTTTGGTCTTTGTTCATTTATAGACATTTGCCAAAATATTGCCAAAATATTTGCTTTATGTTTTCTCTTGAACTTTTTGTTCTGCCTTCTATAGCTGTTCAATTATCCAGAGATATATAGTTTCATACAATAGACATTATATCTTTTAATTGCTCTGGGAAGGAGTTTTCTCTATGGTTACAGGAAATAAGTGAACTAGATTTAGCATAGGGTCCTTCAAAAGGACCCTAAAGGGGTTTCCCACAGGCAAAATATCACCTTGAATGTCTCTTGTTGATCTACATTCAATAGTCCCATGCTGCTTTTGTCATACCTTCTGCATAATCCAGAAGGGAGGGGAATTCTGCTTGGATTATGCTTAGAGAAAACATTGTTTCTAGGAATGCCCGGTTTACAATCCCTTTTTGGTGACCTTGTTTGCCATAACTGAAACACTTGACATTTTGATTTTTCTTCAAACTTCTGGAAATCACCTCTCCTATTCGTATATCATGATGGTTATGAGATATTATTATTTTATACATAATTAATATTAATATCAATATTAATTGAATGTCAGATCCATTCCTACAAAGTTGCTGACCTTGTCTTTAACAGCCTGATTATCCTTTTAAATTCAATTATTATTTGTCTAAGTTTTTAATTTGGTATCATTTTTATGAAGTCAATCTTTGTAAGAAACTCATGAAGGCTTCCTTTGGACCTGATATAACTTTAATATGACTCAATTTTCTTTCTTATTTCTCCAATTCTGACCCAAGCATTAAAAGCTTCTGTGTGTCATAAAGGGAATGGTTATGATATAGAGGTTTCCTTTCTAGAATAGAAAAATCTCCTACTCCAAGAAGTTGATATTGGGAGATTTCCCTACTTCTAACTTTACTCCATTGTTCAATAGTCTTAGCCTTTTCTCTGAACCAGGTACTCCATTGTAATTATGGTCCAGGCTCTAAAACAGGTTTAACCAAGCCTATCCAGTCTTTAGGGATAATTCTATTACAAACTTACCACAAGTTTAAGATTTGCTTCACAAAAGGCAAATGCATACCATATGAGATTATCCCTTCCTTGAATCTCCTTAAATCTAACATTGGCACAATGGTTTATCCAGCTGTTATAGAGACTCTATCTTTTGAAAATTCTTGTAAGGCTACCAAATATATTAAGGTTGGCTATTTGAAAACAAGCTGTTCCTTTGTAACTTTATATTGCATTGCTTAAATTGTTTCCCCATTAAATTCATCTGCCTGGATTTGAATATTTTTTATCTGTTTTATTATGTATTTTAAGACCTGTATCTTAGCAGTCAAACCAAACAACTTTTTAAGAGATAAATCAAGAATTATTAAAATGACAACAATGTTTATAAAAAACAATAATTAACAGTATGCCTATTATGGATAAGTTGTTTTTCCCTTCATTTAATTGTTCCATTTTTAAATCTTGCATTACATAATCATGTAGAGACCTAACTTTCTCTATTGTAATTATGTTTTCTATATTTTAACATGGGAAAAAACCTTCCCTTTTTAAATAATTCTTCCCTTTAAGAATTTCCAATTTTCTCACCAAATCTGCAACCAATTTGCTTATTGCTGCTATATAGAATAGTAAAAGGCTCTCTGGATTTCAAGGCACCTACCTAGTTAGGCTGCAGCCCAAGGAGGGGATTCAGGGAAAATCCACCAGAAGAGATGAAAGAAATACCTAACTGGTAAGGTGGTGACTCTAGTTGCATGTAGCTCTGGCTTATGCCAATGGCTGTAAGCTACAGGCAAACAGTTTTTTTCATGAATTTCTGTCTCAAATGTTGGGCACCAGATTTAGCATGAAAAGAGAAACCCAGAGACAGATATTGATAATGAAGATTAGAAATACAAAGCAGTCATCCACTAGTTCTTACCTCTACCTCAGACTGAAATGGGTAATCTTGCCTCTATGAGTCCTCAGACTGAGACAGAAACCTGTCTCCTCCAGTCTTATACTCCTCTTTAGTGCTGGGATTAAAGGCATGCACTACCACTGCCAGGCCTTTATAGATGACTAGTGTGGCTCCTGGGATTAAAGGTATATACCACCACTCCCTAGTCTGTTTGACTGACCAGTGTGGCTGCTTTGTACTCTGATCTTCGGGAAAGAATTATTGATTAAAACACAAATAATATTCCACTATAATGATCACTTTATGATAAGGTACATTTTCTAAATAACTCATATATTTGTTAATAATTTTGAAAGTCTAAGCAACTTTGTACCTTTAAATTTTTAAGAAAAAAATGTAGCAGTGGAAAAAGTTGTCTATTTCCATGGTCAAATTGAGATATGGTCAAGTCTTGCAATAATGATTTGTCAGAAACACAAGCCTCTTTCTTGTTTTAAACAGGATTCATCTTCACATAGACATGCATTGGTACCTAGGTCAGTAGTCAGCTTTCTGAGTTCTGTGTTCTCCTGTAAGACTTCGTAAAACCCACACAGAGCATATAAATTAGAACAAACTATTCAGAATATATTTTGAAAATGGCCCAGAATCAACTAACTCATAATTGGAATTGCTTCTGGGTTTTGCTGTTGAATCTCTCAAAATGGTATTTGTCCTCTGCTATGGTGAAACACCCTTTACTCTTCATCTGTCTACTACCCACATAAAACTTTAATCTTAATTTCTCCACTTCCTGTTGGAGGAGAGCCTCTTATCACACAGAAACTGTATTAATTAAATCATTACTTGGCCCATTAGCTCTAGCTTCATATTGGCTAACTCTTACAAATTAATTTAACACATCTCCATTAATCTGTATATCGCCACATGACAGTGGCTTACCAGCAAAGTTTTGGCATGTCTGACTCTGGTGGTGACTCCATGGTGTCTCCTTGACTCCACCCTTCTTTTTCCCAGCATTCAGCCTAGCTTTTCCACCTACCTATGTTCTGCCTTTCTATAGGTCCAAAGCAATTTCTTTATTCATTAATGGTAATCACAGCATACAGAGGGGACTCCCACATCACCTGCCCTTTTCTGTTTAAATAAAAATGAAGGTTTTATCTTTAACATAGTAAAATAACATATAACAAAACAGGTGTTAAACAAGAATTACAGTTACAATATTTAAATCTACTTTATCTATTATCATAACTAAGGAAAACTATAACTATAAATTCCTCAACTCCATCAAAACTTCAGAAGGATATAATATTACCTAAGAAAATAGGAAGTATATTGCAACTTCCCAAAACTCTAGAATTGAAAGAGACATCTCACTACCTCGATAGCCACCTCAAGCTTTTCTGTATCATTGGGGCATCCATCTTCAGCCTACTGGCCCATAGCATCCAGCAGACTTTTCTACAAAGCAGTAAGTTTCAAAGACAGTACCACCTACATATGCAGTTTGTCAGTCATTTTATTCATGTTCTGAACAATGTCTAGCAGACTCTTTCATGAAGCAGGAAACCTGAGGGATCACTTCACCTTTATGTACATTCAGCAGTCACATCTGTGGGTCCTGCATGTCCAGTTCAGCAGTCTAAGCAGTAGAAGTTTCTTGCCCAAATAGCTAACCAACTCCATAAGGATCCTTTTTGATGCCTGTTTTCCTCTTGAATTAGCTTGTGCTGCCATGAGTAGACGTGTCTCATTGCCATGAAAAGTCATAAGTTATTAAAACATTTTAAATGCCATATTCTGAATGTCTCAAAAATATTTGAAGAATACCTATCTAACTGAAATATATCTCTATACATCTAGAAAATCTAAAAAACATGACTACAAGCTTGACTATTAGAGATGAATATCTATTAACTTATATTTCTTAATTATACATTACATTTTTAAATGAGCTATCCAAACACAATACCTTAATCAAGATCAGAAATACATATACAAATAACAAAACTTAAATTTGTATCAATAAACCAAGACCCATACCAATGCAAATTATTTATATCTATATCATATCCCCCTTTAAATGTAAACAAACACTTATAGACAATATTCTGGAGTATGGGCAGTTTTCTCCATACTGATTCCTGCTGATTGTTGGGTGTAGTAATTTTAGGGGTTGTTCACAGCAACCTTTGGGGGGTCTTGTTCCATCAAACCATACCAGTATGGGAACAAGCTGAAGGTTCTCATCCTCTCTGGAAACAAGAGAAAAACCTCTTTTCCAAAGCAGCATTTCCTTAGACGCAATTTTGGAAGTCATGATACCTTTATCAATATACGTTGGTTTAGCTTAGCAGCCCATACAATGAAATGTCTCTCTGTACTTAGCTCATTCACAGTCAAGAAAATTAAAGATAACAAAATAATATACATTATCTAGACTCTCTGTGAATTTTCCATTTATACATGGCTTATTTTTCTTTACTGTTTTTAATCTATGACTATCTGTACTCTGTTTCTTTAAAGATTTCGCCCTTTTTTAAAAAAAACATTAACTTTATTTTATGACTCTCTATACTGTTTTTCTTCTCTCTTCCAAGCCTATGTATATTTATCCAACACTATGACTCATCTGGATTTGTTTATTGCATATATGTAATTCTTTACTGTCCAGAAGCGCTTTTTAAAATGCTAAGCACTTCTTAAAACTTAAGCTGCTCCATTACTCTGGTATATACTGTACTTCCCATTTGCCCACCCAGTCCAGCATGGTGGAGCCACTTGTACCTCTGAGTGCTATGCACAGCCCCGTTCTCAGGCACACAACCAGTCCATGTTGCCATTAAGCACGCTGTAGCAGTCTGTTGACAAACCCCACTCAAATGCTCTGTAGCTGGACCCACTGACTGAGTCAGAGGTTATGCTAGCAGCATGACATAGAAGGCCACATTTCAAAACAGCATGGCTTTTTGCTATTGCTGAGTCAGGAAAACCTCTCTTAAAGAGGCCATGCTTCCTGCTTGCTTCTAGCAAACAGATCCCATCCAAGAAAATGCCAATAGCAAACCATGCTTAACTCTGTTTTTTTTGTGTGTGTGTGTGTGTGTGTGTGTGTATGTGTGTCTAGAATTAATTTTTAAGCTTTGTCAGGTTTTTATGTGGACGCAGTTACCCACTTTGGCACGCCAATCTGTTGGAAGAGGGCAACTTGTTGGTTCCTGCCTGCTGGCTAGCTTAGACCCAAAATAATTACACAGAAACTGTATTAATTAAATCACTGCTTGGCCCATTTGTTCTAGATTCTTATTTGGCTAACTCTTACATATTAATTTAACCTATCTCCATTAATCTGTGTATTGCCNGACCCAAAATAATTACACAGAAACTGTATTAATTAAATCACTGCTTGGCCCATTTGTTCTAGATTCTTATTTGGCTAACTCTTACATATTAATTTAACCTATCTCCATTAATCTGTGTATTGCCACATGATAGTGGCTTACTAGCAAAGTTTTGGCATGTCTGACTCAGGTGGAGGCTCCATGGAATCCCCCTGACTCCACCCTTCTTTTCCCTAGCATTCAGCCCAGCTTTCCCTGCCTACCTAAATTTTGCCTTTCTATAAGTCTAAAGCGGTTTCTTTATTCGTTAATGGAAATCACAACACACAGAGGAGACTTCCACATCAACCTCCGTTTATTTTCAGGTATTAATGTTCTCTTATTCTGTCTAATTTTGTGTGTGTGTGTGTGTGTGTGTGTGTGTGTGTGTGTGATGAAAATGCCCATTAGTGAGGACATTGATCACTTTGGTGCTTTATACATAGGGCATAGAGAAATCCATCTTAAATTGACCAGGAATGCTGTCTCTACTGACTAGTTTATATTGTACCAGAAAAGGTTCATTTAGACTGGTGAGAAATAAAATATTGTCCTGTTTTTCAGAATGTACTCACTGGTACAATAGTGGCATAGTAATGTTATGGAAATAATCAACTACTTTCTCATTAGATATGGGGCCTGCTTTGCAGAGGAGATTTTATGCCTGGTACTGTTAATCTTTTATGTGATCCCAAACTGCATTCTAAATATTTGTGTAAATCTATGGATTTGCACTCTCAGCTTTGATCAGAGAAGCTTCTTTTTGCAAGGGGTAGTGGCTAAGGCAGAGACTTAAGTGGTATGGCGTAGCCCATAAGTAACTCAGTGCTCTGCTGTGGATGGGTCATCTATAGCAACCTCATGTTATCCAAGATTTAGGAAATTTTGTAGGATGGGTATAGAAGAATATAAGAACCAAGAATATAAAAGAGAACTGTGCAATGTTGCCTTCTGAACTTGACATGGCTGCTGTACACAACAGCTTGCCACCGCTGTGGTTACTTGCATGACATAACAAGAAGAAGCCAATTAAATTTTTGGCATGAATGCAAGAGGGGCTTCAGAGTTCCCAATCCCAGCCGAGAAGCTATTGGAAGTTGGTGGCTCACAGCTGCCATAGGTTGTCCATGATCCACTGGATAACTCCACACTTAAACTCTTCTGAATATAGGCTGAAAAATTAATATAGTGAAATGCAATGTTTTAAATCAAAATTCAATTCCTACCTGCAAACTTGATCACATTTGCATCAATGAATGTAATTATTGCTTTTCTTACGGCTCTAAATATTTGACTTTCAATGTCAGGTTAGAACGTAGGACAGAAAAAGCTTGAGATTGAAGTATATTCATTTACATTTTGCACATTACACTATTTTAGAGCTAAATTTTATAAAACCTAGATTGCACTATCCAAACATATTAACTATTTCTTTACATCCAAAGTAAGACTATGTGGTTATAATGTACTGGAAATCCTCATATAGAAAAATGGCAACAAGATGATAGGCAGGTTATATGTTCCTAATTGTTTGAAGACAGCATGGAATTAAAGCAAATTTTTAAAGAAAAAGCTACTGTCCTTTGCAGAAGTTAAAGGGGATTTATCTTGACCATGGGAACCACATAATTTTGCTTCCAAATGATGAAACAAAATATCTTCAAATCTAGAAATATTTTTCTGTGTCTTAAACTAAATGCCTTTCTTATTTCTCCTAATCTGGTGGCATGTGGGATGCCCTTTTCGGGGGCTTTGGGAAGGATGACAACTTTCAAGTTGTCTCGACTCCTTCTTTTTATCCTGAAGAGTCTTCATTAAGATGTTTCTTGAGTCATATCTTTTAGTTATTTTTTCTTCCTTTTTGCTTTGTTTTGCTTTCTGGTGTTGTTTTATTTCAGGTGGTAGCTTTATATTTTTATTATTTGTTGTTGGTGGATGTGCTTTTGTTCTTGCCAAATTTGTTCCCTGATCATTTCACACTGACGTGATGCCTTCTGGTTACTCTCCCCCTTGCCCTGTCGTCTCCTACCTCTTTCTGAACACTGTTGGCCACCTTTCCTCCATACACATCTGTTTATTGTGCCCTTTCTTTCTGTTCTTTCTTGTGACCCAATGGATTTAATGTGTTTTAGTTTCTGAGAAACAATCTCACTCTGAGGCCATGATTGGCCTCAAAATTGATATAATCCTCCTGTTTCAAATTCCCAAGGCTAAAACAACAGGTTTGTGCCACCCTTCCTTGATAGATTTTTTTCTTGATGGATTTTAAAAAAAGTCTTCATAGAGCATCAAAAGAGATTTTCAGTAAGGAACATTTAAAAATAGATAAAAATAAATATTTCCAGTTCTTATCAGCATGTCGGGGATTTAAGGAAAACTGCCCATCCATTTAATAATAAGCTAGCTGTGCAGCTGAATAGTCTTTACTTTTTATTAATCCACTAGAGACCAAGGTCACAGGAACAGTCACTGCTTCTGTGGGAGACAAAGAAATGGGCACAAGGTCACAAATGCTGACAGAAAGCCCTGGCTAAGAACTTCTGTGGGAACTCGGTAAGATATCTGAGTTATGATTGTCCAACAGCTGAAGGCTCAGTATGGAAACCTGCAGGAGAGGAAACTCAGAGAGGATCATCTACTCTGAAATTCCACCAGGTTTTTACCTAGAAGAATAGGAGTTCCTCAGCTTTCCCAAGGGGAGGGGAAGAGTCACAGAAACATTCATGAATATTCTTCTCTCAGGTGGCTCTGACCTTAGAAGAAACCATTTCACTAAAATTAAGCTGACACAGGCAAACATAAATTTTCAACAACATGAGAAAGTTGGGTTGATTTAAAAGGTGTGTGCTGTTGGACAGTGCTTACCTTTGTGACCCATAAAGTGATATGTAGGTAGAGTTAGTTGGAATGTATTTTTAAGTTCAAGGTCATCCATTAGCAAAGGTGTCTTTTGCAAGGTATGTAACTAGCATACAGAGGGATGAAAATTTGAATTATATAAAATTCTTAATTAAAGCAACAGAATAGAGAAAGTGAATGGAGGCGGAAAGAAACAAAGGATAACAAGTACAAAAACGTTTAAAAATTATTATATATATTGAACCAGCCCTATCAATAGTATACTATATCAATAAATATTAATAGCACAAATTCACCAATTGAAAGAAAGGCATTGTCAGTGTGGAAAAAAGACATAATATTATCTGTGCAGAATCTGTACTAAATATAAAGACAGGAAGGACAGTCATCAGAAGAACTTGGGAGTTCAGACAAAGACTCATAAGCAAGGAATTTTATTAAGGACAAAGAGGAACATATAGTAATAAATAGGTTGTTCCTCCGAGAATACAAAAACATTCAACACCAAAAAAAATAATAATTTGTCCAGTAAATCCTGAAAGAAATTTAAGAAGAACTTTATGACTCCTGGAGAATCAAACTTGCTTATCAATGGAAATATCCAGCCAGCAGAATACTGGGAAGGGCATGGCTGACCATAACACCATAATCAACCACCTGGACCTGATAATATCTAGAGAAGAATTCATCCAAGAACAGCAGAGTACCTGTAGTCTCAAGTACAGAAAAATCACATGATGAACACATGTCATGAACTAGGAACATAATAAATCTAAAGAAAAGGAAGCCATCCACAGAATTCTTCTTACAACTTCTGCTTGGGAGAACAGATATTTCACATAAAATCGGAAGTGTTCTCTACTTTCTTTACATGTCTTCCTAAGTTGAAAAGAACCCCACCTTATTTCTGCCAGTGATTGAAATTGATATCTTTTAATTTTTTCCTAATTTTTCCACATTTTTCCATATAGTGCAAGAACTCAGCATATAATTTCAACACTTCCAACAACACACAGATTCAAAAACAGCTTTTAAATAGCTCATGGTTCAAGGAAGTTTCTATAGCAACCTTAACATACTTTAATTCAAAGGAGAACAGAGCATGAAAATCTGTATATTTCATTGAATATACTAAAACACCTAAGAAAATTTGGAACATTTGAAGGAAAGAAAGCAATAAAATTAATTGAAGATAAAGGCTATTTAATATCAAAGGGAGAAGTAAATGAAAGTGTCAAAAATGAGTAGTTATTAGTGTAATGTGTAAAAGAAAATAAGTAAAAATGGAAGATAGTTTTTTGAAAGGTTAAATAAATTGGAAAACACTCTGACCAAGATACTTGGAACAAAAGAAAGCACAAAGTTCCACTGTCAGAAGTGAAGGGAGAAGATTGCTGCTGATCCTTGAACACTGATAAGACACAAAGAAAAAAACGTATTAAGTAGAAAATAATTGATTAGACTTGTTTGTAACTATACATGTAACTTATCTGCTGCCTCAGAAAAATCAAAGAGAAAAGTAGCTTGGTAAGTTTTGACGATGGTGTCAATCAGAAAACAAATCCAATTATACTGAATGCAGAGACCTTTGACAAACAAATGCATCCGAGGAGCACAGATGCTATCCATAGCACAGTGGAAAAAAATAAAATGGAGCTGGGAACTCAGTGAGTAAATCATTGCTGTGCAAGCACAAGGACCTGAGTCCTATCCCCAGCAATCACTTAAAAACCAGGCTGGGTAGGATTTAGCTGCAACCTTATGGGTCATGGGAACATGAGGATCCCTGGTGCTTGCTGTCCAGACAGATTATCCTAATGGACAAACTCCAGGTCTAGGGAGAAGCCTTATGTCAAAGTGTAAGGTGGAGAATGACAGAAGCATACATATATGATATACATATATAATTAACCTGTATCTTTCACATATGCCTACACAGGAAAGCACCCCCAATTAATACACACATACATCAACAAACAAATTATGTAGTTATTCTCAGAATCACATTCTGCTTAAACTTCAGCCACATCTTACTACTCTGGCTAGTGCAGAAATAAGAACGATTGAAAACAAGGTGCACACGCTGTACCCGTCTACTATGCATAACATACAAAATGCTACGGCTTGGAAGAGACAGGTTTCAATGAGCTGGAGGAAAGTACCACACCTTCAGAGTCAACACATAGTTAAGTCCTGTGTAAAATAAATCCTGCATATCACATGACCTTTTTCTTCAGAAGAATTAATTGCTATTTTGAGATGACTTGTAAGAGATAAATTCTATTTAACTAGTGGGGTTGGGGGAGGCAGAGGAAGGGAGAGCATTTAAGGTAATGATGTTATTTGTACATGGTTTAAACATATTCTGCATTGTTCAGTAAAATAAATTGCTGCACTGAAAAACAAAACTTTTTCTCAATCTGTTCTAGGTAGTGGTCGGCATTTCCTGTACATCAACTCTTCTGTCTCCAAACAAGGGTCTATTGCAAGAATCACTACCTCTCAGCTCTTCCCGGCAAGCCTTGGAATGTGTACCGTTCGGTTCTGGTTCTACATGGTAGATCCCCAGATTATGGGGATTTTAAAGGTATGGAAGGAGATAAATTTGTGTCAATGGAAATATTCATCATGTAAGTTTCAGCCACCACCCCCTATTGTAGTCACACTGCCAATTGTGGCATCATTAATTTATCATCACTACCTGGGGCTGTGGGACTTTGGTAATACTGTACTGTGTAATTCATCTCCATCTGAGTCAAGATTAAACTCATTGATGACTGCCACCTGAACTCAGTTATGATGTCTGCTATTTAAAGAGTACCTGGAGATAAAGGAGTCTGAGTAGATTGTACATGTACTTTACAAATAAGAACTTGCCTAAGGACAATGAAGAAATGTGATACAAGAGATAATGATAGAGAAATCTCTACCTCAAGCAGAAAAGGTAAAGCTATCTTGAAATTTTAAATTTAGATCTGCTCCAATTATAAAGTATCAGTCCTTAAGAAAGGTGACAATATTTATACTTCTAGCTTTATCAAAGATTAATGAATTTTTTAAACAAGGATGAACCAATTTTGAGCTCCATGTTTAATTAAAAGTGTGTGTTGGAACTCCCAGGGTTATGACCTAGCAATTAATTTAGACCTACATGACTGGTTTTATTGCTTTTAATGCAAACTCGGTCTTTGGGAAATGGTGACAGCGATTATGTTTCCTGTCTTTCAGGAGGTTTTTATACACATTATATATATAATTTTATTAAACACATTAACCTAAAGTAGGAGGTATATCTTTCAAATTTTAAAATAAGAAAATTCAGACCCAAAGATGCTTATCAACTTTCCCTTCTCCTAGATTACATGATTAGCAGAAAATCTTACGTCAAAACTCTAGCATTCATAACTTATCAACTTGTGGTCTATCCAAGAAGCCTGAAAAAGAAAACAAAAGAATGAAAGCCATATCAGTTCTAATCACTGACTAACAGAGTCTCTCAAGCATGCAAAGAAAATGAAATATTTATCCCAGATCTATGAGAGAATCTCTTTTCAAATGGAAACCAATAGAAACGAAAGTCCATTCTAACATTTGAAGGACATATGACTCAGTTCAATACCTTAATGATTTGTAATTTTTTTCAGTTTCTACATACAATATACAATAATTTGGGACACTGACTTATGGTTGTAAAAAAAAATTCCATTGAGTCTAACTTCCTAAACACTCTGCATTATTAGTCTTTCTATTTTGTGATGATTTGTTACTCATGAAAGCAAGCAGATCTTACTTACTGGCATGGTTCTGCATCCTCCTCCATTCAGAACAAATGCCTAACCATGCTTTTGTGAGCAGGTGGTTAGTCATCTGCTTGAGGTACCCAAATATATAGCACCTAGATTTTTAGCTATGTATCTGTAAATATCCTCTAAATTACAAATGTTGGTCTCAGTCATGAATTGTGATTCTTGCTGTGGGATCATTCATGGGTTTTCTAATTAGAGGACAGCAGAATGGAAAAAATACTTCTGTATTCTAGGCAGTCTTCAAGTAATTATAGAAAGAATATTGGGGAGGAATTGGCAGTCAACATGATAGGCAGTAATCGTGGTGGTGGTGCTGGTAGGGAAGCTGCCTTCTTCTGCTCTTGGCTGTCTTGATGAGGTTGATGATACAGTGACTTTTGTTTAGTATTTCTGGTCTTTTTTTATTTGATTTGGCTTGTGATGTTTCTTCTAGTTCTGAAACTGCAAGGTGTGATAGGTTTGGGTTTATTTGATATCTTTGAGAGCATCTGTCATACATGAGAAGAGAGACTTGAGGGAAAAATAAGCTACTGTGCTATGTGTGTGCACACATATGCATAAACATACACACAGAATAAGAGAGAGTGACAGAGACAGAATTGCTTTGTCTAATTCCCTGGATCCTTCTTTACTTGAGCCAGTAACTCTAGGAGTAGTTAGATACTGGAAGGGTCTTGGCCAACACTAAAACCTGGGAGTTTCAGTTTTCACGTGGTGATGTTGATCCCTACTTCCTAATAACATTTCCCAGGGATAGAATTCAACATATGAATGGGGAGAACCATTAGCATTCTCTAAAAGTCATGGCAAAAGATTGCATGACTTGATTTAACATGAACCCTCAATGTGCTCTAGAACAACAATACCTACAAATAGCAAATAGGACATTTCTTCACCAGCATATTGAGATTATTTCCAAATAAAGCATGCCTAAATTGTATCATTACACTAACATGACTCAGCATACAAATCTAAAGCAATGAATATAAATTTATGCAGTTGATAAATTCAGGTAAACTTAAACATGATATTCATGCTAAATTATGGAGTACAAGCCAAACTACTCTTGACTTATCCTAGCCTTTGAAGTAGAAGGATGCATGAGAAAAACAAATACTTTGAAGGACTAGAGATACTACAGTACCATTTTCAAGTAAATGGATAATAAGAATATTAAAATGTTTACAAAGTCATCAGCATGATTTTATACAAAGGCAAGAAATTATAGAAAAATATCACCAATATCCATTTCACTGAATATTGCCTATTTCCTGGCTGTTAATATAGAAGAACTTAATCATGTTAACTTCTGACTTTCAGCTACATGACCACATATGAAATTAATCTCTTGGTAAAATGATAGTGGTCTTCTTTTGAAGCAGCCTAAGAGCCCAAAGGAAAAAAAATTACTTTTTTTCTGAGAATATTGAACTTTAGTAGCCCATATGCCTAGCCACAAATTTGTTTATATTTTAAATGTAATGTCAGTTAAAAAAGTGAATATCCTGATTTCTCCAAATTCTTCTTAATAAAATCAAAGGAAACACATATGTTTCCAAATATATACCCTTTGTAACATTTTGTGTAATCTATAGATAATTCATATTGTTTTGTTTTGTCATGTTTTGTCTTATTGGGTTTTTTTTTTGATTCTTCATTTTTTGAGAGAAAGAAAGAACACAAAGGTGAGTGTTTAGGGATCACCAGAGGATCTGGGATTAGTTGGATGGAACAATATGATCAAAATGTATTATATGAAAAAAATTAATAAAAAATTAAATAAAATTTAGCTTTCATAAAATTTTGTATAGTATATATGTATTTATAGCTGCTCATGGAGGAAGAAGTGAAATGAACTACTTCTTAAAACTTCCTCTGTGATGACATGATTTGACAAATCTGGATGGTGTCTTAGGGGTCTAATGTTCATATTTCAGAATAATTAGCTTGCCATTCTAAAATAGCTTTTATTTTAAAGTTGAATTCATAGATCTAAACAATTTCTATTAAAGCTTATAGAATTCAAATTTACTTAGCATGTAAATATTATTATTCGAAAACCCATGGAAATTGTTGTTATGATGATTGTTAAATGCTCATTGATTTACTCATGAGCACATTATTAGCCCTGAGACTTGCTCAATGAACTTTCTTTATGCATTCTTGGTAGTAAAGTTAGCGTGCCTGAGAAACCTATGAATGGGTGATTGCTTAATCAATCTGTTATAATTATGTGTCTGCATTTTCCAAGTTTCATTGACCTATAATAAATGTCTTTACAATGTGCAGAAAGATAATGTCTCATACATATAAAATATATATATATATAATAGTTTTTTATGCAGTATTTTCTTATTATGAGTCCCATTTTAAGAAAAACAGGAATGGGACTGGAAAAAATACAAGGACAATATCAAACATAATAATATCAGCTGTTTATTATATGTCAAAACTACTAAAATATTATATTAATTAATATCTATTCCTCATTCAATGGTGTTATATATACCATATATAAAAGTCAAGGACAATGAGAGAGAGAAGAAACTTCCAGAATCTGCTCAATTATCTAAAATTAGGTGATGGTAAACTTTAGTTTTCCTACATCTACTGGCTCTGTTGCTTTTCACTCTTATGTCTTCCTGCCTCTCATATTAAGGGGCTATTTTCAGCTCACCTGAGCTAGTGGGAGCTCACTGACTCTGGACTGACAGCTGGGGAACCTGCATAGGATGGAACTAGGCCCTGTGAATGTGGGTAACATTTGTGTGACTTGGGCAGTTTGTGGGGCCACTGGCAGCAGAACCAATATTCATCCCTAATACATGAACTGACTTTTTGGAGCCCATTCTCTATGGAGGGATAGCTTGCTTAGCTTAGATACCATGGGGAGGGCATTGGTCAAGTGATGTGACAGACCTTATTGACCCCTAATGGGAGGCCTGAGCCTCTCTGAGGAGTGGTTGGGGTAGCAAGGGGGGGAAGGTGGGGAGGAGGAGGGGAGGGAGAGGAACTAAGATTAGTATGTAAAATAGCAAAATTGTTTTAAAAATAGATAAAAGAGCTGTTTCATAACCTATTTAATGTTTACATACTCATTATTCAGAAATCACCTTCATATTCTGTAAATAGTTATTAGAATCTAATTCTTTAGAAAAACTTTTGCATAGTCTGTGTATTGTAGGAGCCAGCCACGATAGGCTAAATAGAAACAAACCACATAAAGTAAGTTCTTTTCTTCCAACCATTATCACCTGCCAGTGTTGGTCTCAGACATCCTTAAGTTTAATCGAGGCCTGAAGCAATACCTGGTTGCAGGAAGAACCACAAACTGAGATTACTGAGAACCACCCAAGGACAGACCATTCAAAGGAAATGCCTAAAGTTCCAACTCATGTAGATAGGATCACCTGCCAGCACACTCACCAGGACACCCCTAGACAAATGTCAGTCAATCAGGGGTCCTGATTCTCAGAAACCCTTCACCCCCACCTTTACTACTATAAATAACCCAACTCTAACTGAGCTCATGGCTCTCCAATTAGTCAGATATGTTGGATACATGGAGAGACCAAGTTTGCAAACTTGTATAAAGCAAGGGCTCTTTGCTTTTACCTATGGGATTTGATCTCCTTGTTGATTTTGGGGGGACTTTGCAGATCTGGGCATAACATGTATGACATGTTATACCTTTTAATATAAATTTGCCTTAAATCATAGATATCAGAAATCTAATGGTAAGTCAAATAGTTGTATGTGTCTACGAACTCTTCATGTATAGAAAGCAGTGAAAGGTATGATGAATAAGTTTGTTCTGCCGAGTTTCCTATGAAACAACATACTTAGTTCACTTGTTCAGGATTTCATATAATCATCTGTAGAATAAACAGTTAAAGAACAAGAGCCACAGGGCATCTTTGTCAAACTGAGATTTGCCTTCAGTATCTTCCTAAGATGTGTCATATTTGTTATGGTTTAAAATAAAATGCTGCAGGTCCCCAGTGGCAGCAGGCAGAGGACAGTGGGTCACAAAGGCATTCAGGTCCCAGGCAGGAAGCCCCTAAATAGCCCACAGGCCACGAGGGCCAGAGGGTCCTAGGGAGCTGTATGATGAGTAGGAGACCGACCGAGACAGGTAGGCACACCATGCAGAGGAAGTGGGTATTTATTTAGTGGGTTATGGAAAGGTAAGGGAAAAGGCAAGATAGGGGAAGAGTGGGGGAGGGGGAACCACAGCAGCAGCTACCTGTTTGGGAGAGAGACTGAAAGAGACTCAGCTGGAAGCAGGAAGGAAGATCTGCTGCCTCAGTGGTGGATGGGTTATTTATAGTAGTAAAGGTGGGGGTGAAGGGTTTCTGAGAATCAGGATTATCTAACTCCTCTTCCATTTCCTCCCAAATCTATTCCCCCGACTCAATATCCACCAACATTGTGTTGTCATTCTTTTTTTTTATGAAGTCCAATTATTGTCGCTAATATACTCTTGGATGTGTGACCATCCATTGGTACATATTTGACCCACCAGGGATTTTACCTTAAGAAAACCTAACTCCCCCTCTCCAGCAGTTATCATTATCAATAGCTGCTCAGCTGGGGTTGGGATGTCAATCCCAGGTTACCCCTCCTCATTGAGAATGTGGTCTGACTTGAACTTGTTTAGGTCTTGTGGATGTTGTCACAATCCTTGTAAATCATATGTGCAACTGCTCTGCTGTGTTCATGAGCTACCATTTTGTTGTGCTTTGCTTTGGTTTGGTTCTGTAGTCATCCACCACCTCTGCCTCTTACAGTCTTTCCACTTCATCTTCTGCAATGATCCTTGAACTTTAGAAGGGATTTTTTTTTAGTCAGATGAGTATCCAACTTGATACAATAAAGATCTGTTTGACAAGGTATGCACACTGGTCTAATAATGGCACAAATATCAACTCCACAGCATAGAACTCATAGCTAGAACAGTATTGGGGCCAAGAACCTACAACTTAGCAGGTTATAGGTCCTATGAAAGCACCTAGTACGCTTCTTCTGCTAATGGCATGTAGTACTAAATGATTTCTCAGTGTATCTACACACACCTGTCACCTATCACATGGCAAGAATATGGGTCCATGTTAACAGTTTGGTAAAATTTGGTGAATAGGATTTGACAACAGAGAGATACTTTGACACATGAAATAGAGAAAAAGATGCTGGAATAGTATGTATATCTCCACTTGCAGATAATAGAAAAAAAGCCTTAGAGAAAAACATTGCTGTAATCCACTATTAAATTATAAATTACACAAGACAGAATGGTAGCACACAAGTGCAGAGGTTGAACTCAAGAGGAGGGAGCTAATCTAATTTGACCTTCTGCACAGACTTCCCCTTCACAGTGCAATAAAGAGAGAAAAGCGACCTCCAGTTGAAAAGCATTCCTTCTGGAAATGAAAATCAAGTTACATTGTGAAGACATAGAAGTGGGAATTTGCAAAAGAAAGTATTTCTCACGTCTGACTATAAATGGACTAGGTACAAAGTCACCTTGAGAAATAACCAAATCAGCTTTGCTTAGAAGTCTGGGTCCCAGACTGAGGAAGGCTTCTTCAAAGGACTATTTAACATATTGGAAGCTAAAGAAAATTTTCTTTTACATTTTTTAGTTGGGGAACTCTATAATTTTTCAGATTCTGTATAGAATCTGGATTTGATACCTTACTTACTAAGCCCTTTCCCATCATAGAAGAGTAAAATGTTCTCATTTATTATTCTACAATTTGGAGTTGAGGATTTAGCTAATTACTTAGGTTTTACTCTTGCATAGAAATGATGATAGATTACAATCTCAAGAATTTATTTCCACATAACCATAATTATTTCCATACCATTGATTGAACCCTTTGTCTTACTTCTGCTTAGTCCCAGGACCCTTTTGTCATATGTTGAATCTATACATATACACACATTTTCTTTAAAATGCTTGAAGGAATTATTTCATCTAGTCCATTGCTAATAGGGGTATATGCATAGTTGAGTGATTAAAAACAGAAATAAATTGAGCTATTTTATCTACCCTTTCATCTTAGTATCCCATTTCATCTACTTAGAAAGGTGTGTCAAATTCCTTACCTATACTGAGTATCTGTTTTTGTTGCTGTTGTTTGTTTTTGTTCATGCGTTTGTCAATCTTCACTCTTACATGTCAAGCTATGTTAGTATATGATATAAGACTCAAGACAATGACTGTACATTTATTGCCACTCTTCTTTATGATAATGGCATTTTCTTGGATTTCTGTTTGCCTTTTGTTTTGTCACTTATTGCCTTTATTTGGAGTTTATTATATCCACTGAATTTCAGTTATTCTTCCTTATTCCAAAAGTTTTAAAGTTGTAATTGTTATTATTTTGTGTGAAGTAATATTTTTTATTAAACTAGTTGAAAATTTTCATCTATTATGATTAACAATCCATTTCATATTTGAATATAACCACCCACCACTAAAAGACGAACTTTGGCAAGATTTTACCAATCAGGCTCTGTGGTTTCTTGTAATTGGCTGGATTATTAGATTAACTTACTAAAGAACACACAAATTTCTTGGTAATCATATTAATAAAAATACCTGGCATTTATAGCATGTTAACATTGATTAAAAATATGTCTCAGCTATTTTTTCTCACCACCCTATTAATTCTATGCAATCTACAATGTTAAGTTGTTTTCTAATTTGATATGTCAGAGACCATAGCACAAAACTACAAACTAGACAATGTAAACATTAGCAATGCATTTTCTCACAGTTCTGGCCAAAGACCCAAGGTCAATGTGTGGACAGATGTGGTTTCATCTGAGGCTTCTGTCATTAACTTACTTATATCCTCACCTGGGCTTTCTTCTATTTGAAACCCCACCATTCTTTCCTGTGTTCAAACTGCCCTTCTTATGAGGAAGCCATTCACATTCCAGTGCTACAGTTCCTAAGTTCTCTTGGATTCCTGATGGCTTCGTCTTTGTCCTCGGGGAAATTTCGATTCACTCAGTTCATTCTGCAGTTGCATTTAATCTTGGCCCTTCTGATAATCGATTTATTACTGGAGGTTTTATCTGAACACTTGTGCTAGTCTTCATAACCTACGAAAAAAATCTCTTGTGTGTGAGTATGTGTGTGTGTGTTTGTATTTGCTAAATTTAATTGACATCCAATGTAGATGCAAGGAATTAGTTATAATTCTTTGTTTCCCAAAAGTGTTTGGATACATCTTTGTATGTAGGTGAAACTTGTTTCAATAATAATAGTACATATGTTCCAGTTCATTAGACAAACCAATAAGTACCTTTCTTCTGGCAGTGACTATACATTCTGAATGACCTCCAATTCTATGTTACTCTATTGTCAAAGAGGAACAATGACTTTGGTGGCCTTATGTTTTTGATATTCTCTTTTTTATTATTTATTGGAGGAGGTAAAAGATGTTTGTAGTAGTCTCAGGAAGCATTGCCTCATTTATGTGATTCCATTGCTCAACTTGGAAATCCCGGAGCTTGAGCACTCCACAGGATTTACCTGCCCAGTATTTCCAGATACAAATGTTATCCTCATCTGCTCCTCAGACGAGTTGCTAAAACAGCATGCTTGCAACCCCTTGATTCATTATTAGCTTGTACCTAAGGCATTATTTCCTTGAGTGCTTCCATAATTCTGCTAGAAAAACCTACCCTTTTTGGTTGTTGCTGATAGTGGTGATTGTTTCTTACACCTGTGATTATTCAAAAGTGCCTCAGTTCTATTTGTGTGTTTTCATCAAATAGTTTCTATTTGGTATAAAATTCCCAGAAAGCCCTTACTGTTTGTGTGTATTAGTAGCTGTTTCTGATTCTCTAGGACTCCTGAGAGTCAGCATTTTTCATCCCATAAATGTATCTACATGTATAAATATAAGACATTTTGTCTATAGCCCATTGATTTGATATGCTATGGTTATTGAATTTTTACTAACATAACATGCTTGTAATCAATTTCTTTGTTCATGACATTGAATTATTCTTAATATATTGTTAGATTTGATTTGTTAATAGCTTTAAAGTATTTTTCTTCTTAATGTTCATGAGAGATATTAAAGTATAGTTTCATTTCTAATACTAGTTTGGGTGTGTGTATTATTTGGAATGTTATCAATCCATTCACACTCTTTAACAGGCAAATTCATATTTTTATTGCTGATTTTTCTCTTTGTGAGTTCTGATCTGTGCATACTTCAAGGAATTGGCCCATTCATTACATCTAGAGGTAGACATGTTTCTGTTCTGCCAAGTCCTGCAGCTGCTCAGTACCAAACAAAAACACACAGATCCTTATACTTATCCCTAATATCCTGTAATTATAAAATTCACCCTGCCCCCACACCCCACACACTTCTGTACTTTATCCTGTAAACACCAAAGGCTGAAGTTTGAGTTACTTGTAAACATCATTTAGTTTCTTCTGAAACTTCTTTGCTCTAAGTGTTTTCTCTCCATTATGATCTTCTAGTTTAATTCTACTATGGTCTGAGAGCCAGATCACTTTCATGCATTTTAACTTGGCTATCTTGTGGGTTTTTTTTTTCAGAATGCCACCAATTTCAGTGATTTTTATGTGTAAGCTTGAGAAGAATGTATCTTCCTCTGTTGCTGATTGAAGCATTGTATAAATGTAAATGAGACCCAGTTGATTGATGGTCCTCACTTCAAACATGTCTTGACTGCTTTTTTTCCATCTGATCTGTCAATCACTGCTAAAGAAAGGTTGAAGTCTTCAGCTATGATAATATATTCATTTCCTTCTCTCCTTTAGATATATTCACTTTTGTCTCAAATATTTGATAATGCTGTTTTTAGGCACACATACATTGAGGATGTGTATGCAATTTAGGAAAGTTTTATAATTCCATCTCAATTCACTAGGGCCACAATAGCAAAAGACTTTAGAAAGAGTAATTTGTAAATAGAAAAAATTATTTCTAGTCTGTCCTTACATGAGAACAGTTCCCAGAAATCTCCCTCAGGCTTCCTTCATTCAGGTACTAATCAAATAGAGGAGGGCAGCCCCTGAGATCTGATCACTTCCTGAAGGTGGTGCATTTGAATAACATCACCTTGAGGCTTCAACAGGTTTGTTTATTGGAAGGACAAAGCCTTGAGTCTACAGTAATGACTTTATTATCCCTGTTAAGTTTTCTTTCTCCAAAACCTGTTTTGCCCAACATTAGTACAGCATCTCTACATTTCTTAGAGTTAGTGTCGTCTCTGTGTACTGTTCTTCATCCCACTGATTTTCATCTAGTTAATGCCTTGATATTTAACTGGGTTCCTTCAAAGAAGTACACACTCAGATCTTAACTTTTAGCTGGCTCTGAAAATACCTTCTTTCCGTTGCTATATTTGCATTTAAAGTAGGCATTGATACGTGACTAAATAGCTGCCATAATTGCTGCTTGCCTCTCCACCCCACCCTCACCATTATATTTTCACTTATGCTATTTTATTAGGTTGAAATTCTCTGGTCTCTCCATCTATCAAGGGCTGGTTTTCAAACTAACTCTAGTTTTCTCATGAGTTGTCAATGTACATGGAAAATGAATCCAAGGTCACTTTCAAATAATGCTGCACAGTTTCCTGGGGAATCCACGTACAATAGAATAGAATACTCTCAGCTAACCCTAAATTTCTTGTGTAACAATCATTGATTTCTCATACCCAAATGCTAAAAGAAGAGAACAATATTCTTATTATTTTTGCATCAAATTATCTGAATGAATAACATAAGAGGGAAACATGAACAAAACAATTCAAGTTTTAAATCTGTTTCTTCTATAACAGTCTTACTTTATATAAATCTGTTATTTGGCCTGTATTATTTCCCCTGTGTCTGAAAAAAATCCTCCTAACTTTATTTGCAAATTAGATCTATGAAATTTTTTCTCAATGTTTTACTTATCTGAAGAAGGGTTTATTATCCTTTGGTAATAACTTGACTTGGTAAAGAATTTTAAATAGTTATTTTTTTTCCTTTTAGCATTTAATACTACTTCATATTCTATGTTACACCACATTTTTGACATGAATAAGCAAGTCTCTGAAAAGAAGTCTTATGTATTCTCATACTTCCTCATCTATAATTGAGGAATATTTTTCCCAGTAGGGCTTTTTCAAGCTTTTCTCTTTGTCTCTTTCTTTGCATCTCTGGAGTTTAAATGTTTAGGATTAGATAATAAACACCCTTGCTATTCTTTGTCTTACTGCTCTTAGGTCATCCCAGATCTTTGCTTTGATGTCTATCATTAGAGAAGATCTCATAGTCAGTCTACAGCCTCCAGTACCCTGTTCTGCTATTATTGTCTGTTTGTTTGTGGATAGTTCTACTTCAAGTTTTGAAGTTTCTATTGACATTTTTTTATGTTCCTTCATTCTTTCCTTTTCTATGTTAAGTCTATCAAGTCCATCAAGGACATTATTCTTTCCTGTTATATTATTTATTTGTATCAGTCTCGTGGCCTTTATTGGAGTTCTCATAGTGTACATCTTTTCTTGCTTTCTGATGCTGCTAAAATCCCTGAGCTAAAATAGAAAGTTCCTTATCAGCTTCTATCCCATCTAGAAGTCTAATTAGTGGTTTGTTCCTGTTATTTAAGCTATGTTGTCTTTTGTCTTGTGTTACATAAATGTCTTGTTGCTGTTGACAGCTTCTTAAATGAAAAACTAGAAACAAGTGGATGCATAGCCCTTTAGTATAAGATTTTATGACCAGAGGTTAGTCTATTTAGTATTTGCTATGGGTACATGCTATCTTTATTTTTCCCAAGAAATTTCTGCTTAAACAAGGGCTTTTGTTCAGGTATCCTCTCCTGTTATTACATAGAAACCATTTGTTTGTTTGTAGTGTCAGTAACACAATTTTCTGTAATCCTTTGACTTTAAATTCAGTGTTTTTTTTTCTTATTATTTTATGCTTATTCAGGCACACACCCACGTGTATGTGTGTGTTCGTGTGTGTGAGCGTTTTGTGTGTTCATGGTGTGTGCAGTGTAGGTACATTCCTACCACTTAATGTGTTTTGGTCAATGGACCACATTTGGGAGTACCTTTTTGCCTTCCACTGTGGATCCCAGAAAAGATGGAAGTCAGGCATTCAAATAGGTGATTTTGTCTTTGACATAAGGTTCAGTCTTTTTTGCATGACTGTGTCCTGGGATGTACCTTTTACAGTTGTTTCTCAGATTTTGTTTTGTCCTTATACTCTGTAGACAGAGGTTGCTGTTCAATCTTTCTTCTGCCTCGTCCCACCCCACTCCCTGTCCTTTTTTCATTTTAGAAGTTGTTTTCTCTGTATCTCTGGGATCTGTGAAGAGTTGCTCATTTTCACTGTGCTCAGATGACTTTCTTGTTTGTAAGGAGTTGAGGGTGGTTTCCAAGCCCCTTGTATATTACACCCAACAACTGTGCTTTGTCCAGTTTTAATTTTTAGATTTCTGTTTCTGCAACTCCAGAGTTCAAGATAGAAGTTAATAGTCCTACTGTATACCCATATACCAATTAAGGTTCATCAAATACAAAATATTTGAATGGGTTAAACTTTTATTAATATTGACTGCATTGTTATTATTTTTATATTTTATTAACTTCTATTAAGTTCTTGGTTTCAAGAGAAATATACATATTTACTATTCTGAATATTTTCTTTTTATCAAATAAGATTGGAGTATTTTTTTAAACTTAAAACTCTGTTAAGCCTTGCACTTCTAACAATGAAACTGAATCTCAGTTTTCTACTTTGACACGTCTGTGGTGATTAAACACAGAGTCACTGAGAGCTGCTGGGTCTAAGAGGAACCACACTCTCTTCGCAGCTGTGCTTTATCTACACTTCTTTTAATGAGTTAAATACTTAATGAAACAAGCAAAGTGTTCCTGATATCCCGCAGTGTCCACTCCTGGAATCCAAGTCAACACAGAGACTTTCCTGCTGTGCTGCAGGGATATGGAGCTTCTGTGAGATGCAGCATTGGGATTCAGGGAAAGCTATGCAGTTTGTCTCTGCCTTTACCCATGCAACCTGGATGCATGATTGCCGCTAAAGCAGCCCATTCTTCTGTAGTCTCAGCATGAATGCTCAGACTTGTATAGCCTCTTCATAGATGTCACTAAATCTTCTTCATATAATTAAGTATTGTGGACTTGATCTGTCAAAACCTTAACCATAACATTATAATAAATCAATGTTATGTTTTCTTCATTACATGGGTCAGTCTTTTGGCTTTAATCTTTAATGATGAAAATTGATATAATTGCTCCAGGGAGATTTTTTATTGTAATAGTAAAGATTTTTTATATATTATTCTGATTACTAAATGACTTAAATAATCCAAATCAATTTAATTGAGGATGATCAAATCTACCTTTAACATCCAACCATAAGAAAGTTGTTTTCTCTGGTTATTGTTTTAGGTATATATCATTGAGGAATCGGGACTAAACATCTTGATGTGGTCCATGATGCAACACAAAGGCACTGGCTGGACCTATGCCCACGTACCTCTCTCTAGTAATAGTCCATTCAAGGTGGTGTTTGAAGCTGACTTAGGTGGAAAGGAAGACATCTTTATTGCTCTTGATGATATCACTTTTACCCCTGAATGTCCTTCTGGAGGTAAGTGATAAGAAAATAGGAATAAATACTAATTTCATATCTAAATATACAGTAATTGGGAGATTCAGGGGAATTGCATTTACTTCTGAAGGAAGTCCTGCTCCTAGGTGTTGAATATATAAGTGCACATGTCAAGAGGTAATCTCTCTGCCTATGAACTTTGTCATGAAAATTTTCATGACTTTGGGGCAGCAAATTCCACTGCACTAAAGCAGCTTCAGAAAGGCCCAGGAACATCCTTCCATTGCTACAGCTTCACTGCCTACCTTTCTATTCCAGACTTCCTGTAACTGCCCAAGGCAAAGGCACATCTGGGGCTGCCATCCTGCACTTTCTCCACATCCAATTCATCCATTCTCCTCATTTGTGTCAGTCTTTCCCTTCCCCAGGCTGCTTCCTTATTGTATTTGTGTCAAACACCCTAGAACAGTCTCTGTATTTCAGCAGGAAACACAAACGTTGTCAGGGGCCCCTATAACTGACACCTGAATATTTAGGATGTCTCCAGTAAAGTGGGGCTATTTGTTCTCTGGTAAATAATCAATTACTAATAGATAGGAATAATGGTATTTTAAAATGTGTTCTGCGACTGGGAAGTTGCCTTGGTGGTTAAATGCTTGCTGCACAGTCAAGGAGACTGGAGTTCAGCTCCCAAGAACCCAAGCAATTGCAAGGTGGGCATGGTAATCCACCTGCAATTCTAGTCTAGGGAGCAGAGGCAGGAATCCCCAGAGCAAAGCTGGCTAGCAAAACCAGCCATTTTGATGATCTCAGGGTTTGATCTCTGTCACTGAGGAAGCAGGAGTTGTACTGCATTGTATAAGGTAGAAGAGTAATGGAGGATAACTTTTGAGATGAAATTCTGGTCTCCAAATGTAATGGCAACCTATGTGAACCTACACATGCAAACATGCTCACATACATACAAATACGGATACATATACATACAGGTATATCTCATATACATAAAAAGAAAAAAGAAAAACATGGTGGTCTTAAATTTTTGAATTTCACTCCAGATACTAGCTCTAATACAGCTATTTATTATTCTTTCCAAATAAAAGAATTTAAGGAAACCACTAAGTCCCTCAGTTGTAATCATTTCCATTAATGCTGTTTAATTCCCTTGGTTATATTTTATTAGTATATACATACTAGTATTTTTAACAATAGAATTCACACTGTTGAAAGCATATTTGCTGGCATAACTGAACATCAACATGTAGAAGAATGAAAAGAGATCCATATCTATCACCATGCACAAAACTCAAGTCCAAATGGATCAAAAACCTCAACATAAAGCCAGCCACACTAAACCTCATAGAAGAGGAAGTGGGAAGTACACTTTGAATTCATTGGCACAGAAGATCACATCCTAAATACAACCCCAGCAGCACAGACATTGAGAGAAACAATTAATAAATGGGACCTCCTGAAACTGAAAAGCTTCTGTAAAGCAAGGGACATGGTCAACAAAATAAAATGGCAGCCTACAGAATGGAAAAAGATCTTTACCAACCCCATATCAGACAGAGGACAGATCTGTAAAATATACAAAGAACTCAAGAAATTGGTTATCAAAAGAACAAATTGTCCAATGAAAAGTAGAGTACAGACCTCAACAGAACTCTCAACAGAGAAATCTAAAATGGCTGAAAGACACTTAAGGAGATGTTCAATATTCTTAGTCATCAGATAAATCCAAATCGAAACAACTCTGAGGTTCTAT
>LOEQ01001091.1:226805-257531 GCA_001685075.1 Bramus lutescens | reverse complement strand
CATAAGTGGCTTTTAGACATAAAGCAAAGAAAACCAGCCTATAATTTACAATCCCAGAGAACCTAGACAACAAAGAGGACCCTAAGAGAAACATACATAGATTAAATCCACATGGGAAGTAGAAAAAGACAAGATCTCCTGAGTAAATTAGGAGCATGGGGACATTGGAAGAGGGTTGGATGGATTGGGAGAGGAAGGGAGGGGAGCATAGAAAAACGTATAGCTCAATAAAATCAATAAATAAGATTTATTTAAAAAATAATAAAATAAAAAAGTAATAAAACTTAAAAAGAAATTTAAATTGTTGTTCAGTTCCATGGTCTGTCACAATGGCTTTATCTTTCTTTAAAACTGAGGATATATAGCTATCTGATTTTCATGCCATTCCTGGGCATGCAGTTTAGAAGTACAGAAAATGATTTCCTACTACCTTAGCTAGGTACAACAGGTAGCCAAGCACATGTAGCTTCCTGTTCTCTGATCTTGCTTCTCTGAAGCAATCTTTGAGTCCATCTCCTTTGTCTCTCTAGCTTTTTGCAATCTGCAGATGTTCTTATAACATTTGTGTAGAAACCAGAAAATATTCTTTCAACTTTCTTATTTTCATTCCTAAATAGACTCTTGTCCTTACCATTTCTTTTTCTAAAGATAACTCTTTTACCATTGAAGAGTAAATGTACAGCCCTGGTCATTATTTTCTTAACATCTCCTAGTAGCTGTTCCACAGTCATGTGCTCTGGCAATCCTACATATGTATGTATAAACAATAAGAACTAAGAATGACTGGAAGATATATGACTACATGCATATGTGTGCGCATATGTGTGTGTATATATGAACGTGTGCATGTGTGTGTGTTACTCTGATTTTTGTATCTTCAGGAATCAAAGGATATCACTCATATCTTAAGCTTAATGAAGAAAGTAGAATGGCCTGAACATTGTAATTATTCAGATAATAATAGCAATTATCATAAAATATTCCCTAAATAAAGCTACTTTTTATTAAAAAATTTCTACCTCCTCCCCTCCTCCCATTTCCCTCTCCCTCCCCCNAGAGAGTCCAGTTTGATCACATGCTCCATCAGTCCCAGTCCAGCTGGCCTTGGTGAGCTCCCATTAGATCAACCCCACCATCTCAGTGGGTGGGAATAATTTATTAGAATTAACAGCATTGAATGTATGAGAAGCTGATTGACCCTAATGGAGTGGTAATTCTTTCTAGATGTATTATATAGTAGACTTACTGTTGAGAGGCTTATAAATAACTAATACCTGGACCATGAAACCTTGGACATCTTCTCTGTCACCTTGTGGATTGTGTGTGCCTCTCCAGGGCTTCCTGGCAGAGGGATTCATTGCTGATTGGTCAAAAGTTTTCTAGGAATAAATTGAATGAGTGATTCTGAAAGTACAGTTGTCAAATCTCATAGAAACATGCCAGGGACCCTTTAGTATCACCCAGTAAACCTGAAATAGCTTAATTTGAAGATCTGGGAAGAAAAAATAACTATAATGTACAGTGTAATGCTAGACTTATATTTTAAAATCCTTAAAGAAGTGTCCTTTAAGGGCTGGTAGAAATGTCTTTCTGTGTGATTTTAGCACTGTGACAAAAATTTTAGAGACATACGGAGTACGGTGAATTTTCCATTGAAAAATACCATGAGAAAAAATATTCATAATATGTTGGTGAATGTGAAGGACATAACTAATATCAATATAAGACTGTGGTTCTTTTTAATAAATACAGAAAATAACAAAGAAAATATAAAACCATATTAATAATCTACAGATCCCATCTGTGTTGTCTGAAAGAGTATACAAAGCAATATATGACTCTGAGAAAAGAAAATGAGAATATTTCTTTTTTCTTGATATTGTTGCTATATTGGTAAATGTCTACTTGAAACAATTTTATTTCTAGTTGTGAAGAAATCTGTATGTGTCAGCAGAGACTCCTCTTTCCTCTTCGGCCCACCAGACCCAAATAATCACACAGAAACTATATTAATTACAACACTGTTTGGTCATGACTTAGCCATAATTCTAGCTAGCTCTTACAACTTTAATTAACCCATTTCTATTAATCTGTGTATCATGAGGCTATTGCCTTCCGGTGAGTTTCTTCTAGCTTGTCCTCCTCTTTTGGCAGCTAAATGGCATCTGTCTGACTCTGCCTACTCTCTCTATATATCTCTTCCAACCTGGCTATATTCTGCCCTGCTATAGGCCAAAGCAGCTTCTTTATTAACCAATGGTATTAAAACATATTCACAGCATGCATAGGGGAATCCCATATCATGTGTGAAATGAAGTTATATGTTTACAAGGTCTTTGCTTTATTTTATTGCTATTTGTGTGTGTGTGTGTGTGTGTGTGTNGGCTATATTCTGCCCTGCTATAGGCCAAAGCAGCTTCTTTATTAACCAATGGTATTAAAACATATTCACAGCATGCATAGGGGAATCCCATATCATGTGTGAAATGAAGTTATATGTTTACAAGGTCTTTGCTTTATTTTATTGCTATTTGTGTGTGTGTGTGTGTGTGTGTGTGTGCTGTGTGGGTGGCTGGGTGGGTTGGTGAGTATGTGTGCATGGTGCTGAGGATTATGCTCAGGGCCTTGTATATACTAGACAAATTTTCTCTTCTCTAGGCTATACCCTAGGGTCTAAATCATTGTTTTAATATTTTCTCAAAATTATTATTGGAATTAATATAAAAAGCTATAGCATAACTTGGTTTACTTTTATTACTTTGAGTCATGTTTTCTCATTGTTATTTCAAACAATAATAACCCCCGGTTTTTGAAACATTTGAGAAATATGAATTCTGATTAGGACTCAGCTGTTTACTATTCAGTGAAGCATTAGACATAAGCCTTGTGGATGATCGATCTTTTATTTTTCAGTCATCTGATTCTTCTATCATTGCACGGCAGCAATATCAGTGCCCCATAGCAACAGGTCACCTCGAGCTTACTTTGTGCCAGTAACATTCCTCCAGTTGTGTTGAATTTCCAGGAAGCAGCCAAAAACTCAAAATTTTTAGACTTTCAGAAAGAGAACAGGAATTTTAATTCCTGAGAAATATTTGCTAAGACAAGTCAGCAGCAGTTGGTATGAAGAAAATAAAACTTTTTTCCTACCAATGCCAACAGTGCATATCTGTGGCATTTAGTACCATGGAGGTTAAGGCAGGAAAATTTTAATTTTAGAGCATCCTGGGCTTCAGAATGAGAACACGTCAAGAAAATAACAAGGAGGGTAGGCAAGACAGAAAGTGAGACAGGCTACGAAGAAGTATGGGAAGGGAGACCGAAGAGGCAGTCAATGAAAACTATTTACCGGTCCTGTTAAATAAGGGTAAATGTTTCTTGTAAAAATAAATAACTGATGATTTTTAATAAATTCTTCTACAAATTACATATTTTACTGTTTTATTGACTAGAAATCCTGAGAGTGCAACAGTTTTCCAATGAGATATACATATACATTTATATACATACATTATATATGTATATATGTGTGTGCGTGTCAGTGGAAATATAATATATATATATTACAAATATCCTTACCTTATAATAATGGACCCTGTAAATTAGTGCTTGCTATGTGAAGTGGGCAATAGATAGTTCTATAGTTTCTTTCAGTATTGATTCATCTCTCAGCCCTCCACAAAGGGGAAACCAAAACTGTTCTATGCCTGGACTACTTGCTCTGTTCTTCTTCCCTCGGTTGGCACAATCCAAACATCAGTAAGACATGGCATTATCTTGTATAATTTTCTGCTGACCTTGTAACAAACGCTACAAATCCCGAGTCTACAGGGGAATGCATTCATTTTCATAGACTACGTTTTTTAAATTATTTTTTAAATTGATTATTTGTGGATTTTGCATCACGGATCCCACTTATCTCTCAATCCCCTCACATCTGCCCTCTGCTCTTGCAAATCACCCCCAAATCAAAAAAAAAAAAGAAAGAGAAAAACCAAAAACCAAACCAAACAAAAAGGAGAAGGAAGAAGAGAAGAGAAGGAGGAAGAGGTCTCATTGTGGAAGCTGTAGTGTGGCCCATTTATTTATTCCATTCTTTACTTGTAAGTGCTCATTGCTATAAGTTATTGGTCTGATTGAGACCTGTGGTTTCTGCTCCACTATGGATAATGAGCTCTCCCTGGGACTCCTCTTGGTTATCTTGTTGCTGCCTTGTTCTCATGGAGATCCTGCAGCTTTTAATCTGCGGGTCCGGCCTCGTTACATGCTCCAGTAGTTCATAGATGAAGTGGATGCTGAGGTGAGCTAGCTCACTGCGTTGGTTCTGAGTCTGGGTGATAGTTGGCTGGCCAGAGCGCCAGCTTTTCCTCATCGTCACTACCTGGTGAGCTCACAGCACTGCCTATTCTAGCTCATCCAGTGCAGCTTGTAGCAAGGAGCTGGGCCAGTTCTCCTGCCCTCAGGTTCTCAGATTTGGTTCACCCACACCCACACCAGAAGGCATGTCTTATTCCTAAGAGTCCTCAAGCAGACAACACCTGGTGTGGTGCCCTGGCCTGCTGAGAGTTCAGCACCCCTTAGTGGTGCCTGCCAAGGATGGCATAACCAGGTTCCCTCAGGCCTAGTCCAGCTTCATCTCAGGTGGAGGCTCTAGCCCACTGAGAATTAATGTTTAGCACCTGAGTTTGATGAGCCAGCCCTTCCCCAACCTAGAAAGCTCCTGCCTTGGGTGGCAGAGGTGACAAGGACAATGATGACATAGAGACTCTAGAGTGGGTCATGACAAAAGCCAGGGGCAGGAGCAGGGCTCTCAGCAGACTCCTCCCCTCACTCATTACTGCCAGAGGTGAGAGAGCTGTGTCTGGGATCACAAGAGTGGGGGAACCAGTCCTGTCCCTCACTAGCTGTGGCATTCAAGAGAGTGGGGACCCTGCACCCTACCTGGATAGCACACTAGAGCTGACCCTGTTGTCTGGGGTACAGGTGAGGCAGCATTGAGGGCATGAGAGCAGAAGAGCTAATCACACCCCCTCAGCAATCTAAAGGAGGGGGGAGAAGTGAAAGAGAGAGAGAGAAAGAGAGAGAGAGAGAGAGAGAGAGAGAGAGAGAGAGAGAGAGAGAGAAGTGAATTCTGTTTTTCTTCTTCTCCCTCCTTTGGATAAAGAGGATTTCATTTTTCTCCACGACTAAGAAACATTTTAGAAGGTTGTGAGGACACTTCAAAACAGAAGTTTTGTGGTATTGAGCAATGAATTATCTCTTACTATTTATGATACAGTTCTTTACCGTTTTTCCAGGAGTCAGATGAGTAGACTGACACCAGAAGATACCAATGCAGGCAATTGAGGCACAGGTAGGAAGCACATGTTCACTGCCCTGCTGGACTGAAAAATGTCTTTCCACAAGTCTTGGCAAGCCTTTATTGTCAATATGGCACAGTCCAGTGTCATCTTAGTAAAGAAGCCAGAATTTTGCAGTATGATGCACATATTTGTAACCAGAACACTTGAGAGACCGAGGCAGAAAGATCATGAGTTCAAGGCCTGCTAAGGTCTCCATTGTAAAACCCTATCAAAAAAAAAATGGCAAAGATCCACAGATCTTTATTTCTCAATGGTTAAGAGGCCAGACATTTGGATTCCAGGCATCCTTATAATTAGGCTCTCTTTGAAAACTCCACTGAAGGAGTTGTACAGATCAAGGTCAATGGGGCATGTCCATAAAGGACAGTCTTGACTGCTAATTGATGTATCAAGGCACAGCTTCCTCAGTATGTGGTTCTAGGCTGTAGAAGGCACCTGACTCAGGGTCAGTTCTGACTTCTCTCAGTGATGTGTCTTGACCTGAAAGTGTAAGGTAAATAAATAAACC
This sequence comes from Bramus lutescens, assembly GCA_001685075.1. Taxonomy (NCBI): domain Eukaryota; kingdom Metazoa; phylum Chordata; class Mammalia; order Rodentia; family Cricetidae; genus Bramus; species Bramus lutescens. The sequence continues at coordinate 251,660 of LOEQ01001091.1, read as the reverse complement.
CTCCCCATCCCAAGTCATTTTTGGTTAGATTTTTTCCATTTTGTTTATTGTATGTATGCTTTGTATGGTTTTTATTACAGCAGATTTAGAATAAAACTGAAGTACCCCAATCCCATTTTAGAACCTCCAAATATAATCTTACTTAGAAATGAGGTTTTGAAGACATAATTAAAGTGAGACTTGGATGATCTCAAACTGGATTATGGGAGACCCTTTTAACTAATGTGGACAATGTGCTTATTAGAAGAGTCACATGGACATAGACACATGGAATTCTATATGCTGAAATAGGTAGCGATTAAAAGTAACCCATTTGCAAGCAATAATTTACCTGGAAACTTAGTAAAAGCAACAATGTAATAAAAAAAAAGAATGGACTGGTTTCTTCCATGGAGACTTCAAAGGGAACCTACCTCTGAGAAAGACTTGAGCTCAATTGTTTGACCTCTGGAACAATTGGTGCATACAGATTTGTGGATTTTCATTGCTTTTATTTTTGATAGGGTTTTATAATGGAGCCCTAGCCGGCCTTGAACTCATGATCTTTCTGCCTCGGCCTATCAAGTGTTCTGGTTACAAACCTTAAGAACCTAGTGTTGCTAGATTCTATTGACATACACATTAAAAATCAAGCCCTGGGTTCAAATCTTCAATGCACCAATTAACTGCCCAATGAGCTTGAGTTTTTCACACATGAAAGGATAATATTCAGGACTTAAGACTTTGCCCCTCTGAAACATTTGCATTAGCCATTTCAATTGGTAAATGGGAAATGCTATTTTCAAGCCTGAGAATAACTCTTATGTAGTCATCCACTGATTAATACCCTCAGCAGAATATCTGATGTCCTATCTACTACATAAGCATGGCGTACATCAAGCTCTTCTGATGGTTTCCAAAAGCTCAGAAGGCTCTCTTCGGTGACGACCATGGACATCTTATTCTCCTTCTTACTTATTTTTGTTAAATAGAAAGAAAATAGACCTTCCAAAACCTAAGACAGATTCAAAAGGAAAGAAATATTAACCCAGGGTATCCCTTTTATCTTAACTTGCTAAATATAAATTGTTGGTAACTATCAAGTTGCTAACAAAATAAGAGAGAACTTAGAGTAATTCAAGGCAACAGGAAGCTAGGAAATTTTGTGGGGGTGTTTGTTAATTTGTTTTGATTTTGGTTTTATAACTGTTGAAAATAACTTTCTTCCCATTCTTGAACACAGGCCACATTCTTCTTTCCTGTCTGTACACCTACACTGAATGTTCAAGGATTAATTCCAGCTCAGATATAATCCCAAAATTCAAGTTGCTTATATATATATGTGGCAAATAACATTGGTCATTTTAAATCATTCGTCTTTTAAGAGGAAGGCAGATAGTTTTGTCTGTGATCTGTTTTACCTTCTGGCCTGCTCAGGTTTTTGTCAAATCATGGTGACAGAGTACAGTTCACACTGTGGGTGGCTTTCTCATGGTTGTAATTTGGATTTCTCACCCTTATCTGTGTAATTCCTTCCTGTGTAATGCCCAGCAGGGAAGAAAGAGCAAGCAACCTTTGCCATGGCAGGTGACTTCCCCAAAGGCAGTGGAGCAAAGGATGGAAGTTTGGCCTCTTGAACCTGCATAACTCTCACTTCTAAACCAAAGTTTCTGGTTCTTGTTTTCTTATCTTCAAGTCTAATGAATCCATTTGAAAAGTACAGAAGAAAAAGACCATGTTCTAACAGTCAACAAGAGCGTTATGACCCCCCCAAGTGTTTTAAAGCCTAATAATCTTCCATAATCCAATAAGTGAATTAGGATTGACAATTTTTTTCTCTGAGTATTTTGCTCATTTCTCACCATTCATTCTAAAATGAGGTCAATTTATGAGACATTAGTTGACACAAAACTATAAAATTGATTCATACATTCAAATTGTTTTAAATAAATTTCATTTTATCTACAATTCCTACCATATACATGTTCTTTCTACTGTCTTAAACTTTATATGATTCTAAAACAGTCTTAAAGCCAAAGATCACTTGTTACTGCTATATTGAAAACAAACAAAATGGCGTAATGGCAGTGGGGATATTTTAATACAGCAAAGCTAAACTGTCAAACAACAAACTATGTTAAATTGCACAGTAACACATAAGAGAATTACAAACTTAAAAGCTAGAAATTCTAAAACAGAGTGAACTTCCTGTGGAGAGGATTAAGGATATTTCTTGAAGAAGCAAGCTTTGGCTTTGCCCTTGAAATCAAAGGATTTTCACAAGAGGGGATAAAGGGCAGGGAGTTCTTAGCCAGGTTTCTTCAGGGCTAAAGTTATGGAGATAGGAGCGCTAGAAAAAAAAAAAAAAGAGGCCTACTTTGAAGGGATCATTTTTATGGACATAGATAACAAAGTATTTGTGTTAAAGGGTAAGAAACTAATTTAGTAGTTGGCTGGAAACTTTCAGTAATCTTCTTCTACTGGATATTATATGAGTTTATACATTTGACTACTTTTACTGTTGTTTTCTCTTCCCATTTGTCATTAGAATATAGTGTGCTTATTGTTGGCAATTCACATTATCGTTTGGTGTAAATATTACATCATTTTCAAGAGTGATTACAAAAATAAGAAGACAAGATGCATAACCCAAAATAGAGTAGTGTGGAAATTAATATGCTAGTCTAAGTAGTGAGACTCTCATACATGACTACCAAATTAGGATTGGACAAATGTACTTTTTTGTTTTGAAAGAGTAAATACAGAGACAATTAGAGAATATGCCTAGTCATGTCAAGGGTACAGAAAGCCATGCTCTAATCTTCTGAGAATGGCAACCTCATATAATCCTTACTTTTTCTTTTGACTTGGGTTTCTTTTTGTTGTATAAAATATTCTTTCAATTTCTGTTGTAGTAAAAATGAAAGATTTGTATTTCTGGAACTTACAATGTAATTAGTACTAGAAAATGTGTGTATTTATGTGTTTACATGAATAGTTTCAGAGAATCTGAGAGTCGTGATAAGACAATGAAATGAAACCAAGAGGAATTAAATAAAAACCTAGAGAATTTGTTCATCAGCATATTCAGAGTAAGGAAAAATAGAGTAAAAACCAAAATAATAGGTCTTAAAATGGGTGCATAGCTAAACATAGAAAGGCACTGAAAAGTTGATGACATTTCCCTGTAGTTATTAGTTGTCAGAAGATGTTTGAGTAATTAGGCAATGTAACCAAATGTACAATAACTACCCTTATTCTGGAATAAGTTTTCATTGACAACCTCTTAATCCATAATGGTAGACAGATGAATACTCTGAAAAATTAAGTTAGTATTTGTATACATTATAAAGGGATCTTGGAGAAATATTAACACAGTCCAAAAATTCAAAGTTATTTCAAGTCAAGAGATTTTCTAAATTATAGTTAAAAATCATTATATCCCTCCCATAATTGTATACAATATTTTTAATGTAGAGATAATATCCTCAATATAATAACCAATTATAAAGGATTTCCTGTATGTAACAATAAGTATCCATACTAAGTCACCAAGAATGGTCATATTTACAAATGGATTAATTTTTGACTTTTGGTTCTAGATTTTCTTGGGTGTATTTTCCTTTCAACTCATTCAATGTTGCTTTCACTAAATATATTTGTCATGTAGATAAAACCCATCAGATTATCCTTGGGCATCGTGAGTCTGTAAAGAGTATCAATGAAACTCATGACAATGCTCCACTGAGTGTCATTGTGCAGTAATTTTTCTGTGAAGAATATGTTCTACTGCTATCTAGACATAAGTTAACAAAACACAGCATTCTCAGAAGGACGAAGAAATAGTCGCCATGCTGGGCACTCAAGCAGCCTGCGAAGCACAAGATGAAGTAGAAGGTGGAGATCAGAGGAAAGTTTGTTAACTAGAGAAGCTAAAGTTGGTGACAGTTACTAAACCTCTTTTCACAGGAACATTACTTTATTTCTAAAAGATTTTTTCTTTTTTCCTGTCTAAGACCTTTTTTGAAAACAAATCTGGTATATAAAAGAACACTCACATATAGGTGGCTAGAGAGATGGTTCAAGAGATGGTTAAGATCACTGTTCTTCTAGAGGACCCAGGTTTAACTTCCAGCATATACATGGCAGCTCACAACTGTCAGTTACCTCATTTCCAGAGAACTTGCTGCCATTTCTGCCCACCATGAGCCCTAGACATGCATGTGGTGCATAGACATACATGAAGGCAGATACACTCATACATATAAAAAAATTAAAAACCTCACAAATGACATTGGTTATCAAAGCTATTTTTGGAAAACTCCAAATTGTCCTAGAACAACTGGTAGAGTTCCCAGAATCTATGCAACAAATTATCACTTCGTTTTATTTAAATATAAGAGGAGTATAGAGTAATAGAGTTTTTTGAATATATATAGCTTCTCTGTTCATTATTATTACAACATATTCAGTCAATGGGAATAGTCCATTAGGCAATGCATATCTACTATTTAAGGCTTTGAATAGAGAAATATATATATATATATATATTGAACTCATGCCCTCAACTCTATCTGGATAATGAGATGCCACTATTTTCTCAAAGAAAAGGAAAACATTTTCTCTCTCCAACTTGGTTTTTCCAAAATCTATATAAAAATCAAAGCTTTGATGAGCAAAGATGAATTCAGGTGCTAATGTAGGAAAGGAATTGCAGTCTCCTGATGACACTATATAGTTTTAGAAGATTCTATTTTGATTCAGAGTGCCTATTCTTAATGTTAACTGATACAGTAAAGAACTGAAGTCTACAGAGGGTTTGAGTCCATTTGCTGTTGACACACAGGATAGGTGATAGTCATATGCTTGCAAAAGACTCAAAAGAATGGCCTCTTGTATACAGTTTCAAGATAATACTTATCAATTTCTGCCTTTAATCTCCACTGCCAAAAACATTTTAGTGACATATTAAAGGAAAATAACCTTATTGCTACATCCATGAATCAACTCTAATATACAAACAATAAATCAACTGCAACCTAAAAAAGATTATTGTATAATTATAATAGCTGATTTCAAAGCACGAGAAATCTGTGATCCTCCTTTTGAGAAACATCATAGCTTATAAGCTGTGAGTTTTGTTGGGTTAATTCTTTTCTCTTTGCCTGCCATTAGGACAATGTGATACCTTTGGCACATCATAGCTTGAAAACACCCTTAATTCATATAATGTCAAAATAAATCAACGTTCCTCAGTGCTCTCTATCTCTCTTTGTGTGTATGTGTTTCTGTGTGCCTATAACTAACTGTCCCTGTCTCTCTATCTTTTTACTCTGTCACACACATACATGCACACATGCCCACAAACATTTCTGAGTATCTCCCTCTATTGCTTTCTTTAAACCTGTCTATTTTAATTGTACCCCATGAGATACAACATTACACTGTCAACATAGAATATACTATCTTCCTAATGTAAGTTAAATCACTGGAAGAGCATGGCATACTCTTTTGTGAAATAGCTCTCTAATGTGATGCATTTTCAAGGAATCTCATTATAGTTAATTATTGATCTGACATGGTTTCCCTTCTCTTTACACTGTCCTTGAACCTCAATGCCATTAGTTTAATTAACCTGACTAAGCAAATTTTTCAACATAGTGAGACATGGAACAATGAGTTAGACCAGAATACACTGTATTTACCTGCTTCTAAGCCTGGATCTTTATAGTCTGAGAACTTGCAGAGATTCAGAAAATGGAGATTTAAAGAGAGAATTATTAGACATGAATAGCAGGGTGAATATAGGTTTTGTATTGGTAATTGTGCATACAAATACACACGTAAAGCTTAACACTAATGTTGGCATTTATACTGACATCAGTATATATAGAATGTTTGTGTGGGATACATAACATATTTATGAATATATTATGTAGTGTAGATGTTGAAGTATTACAGCAAAAGCAAGTAGAATGCATAGAAATTTACTGCACCCTCAACATAGAAGTTCCGGTTCCTCAGTCACAGCATCTTAACAAGGGCGCTACATTTGCTGCCATCAATGAGATTAATCTTCACTGACACTTCATTATCACCCAAAGTTCATACTTTACATTAGGGTTCACGCTGGCATTGATTTTGCTTGGTGTTGAAAATTCAGTGTATGTTGACAAGTGGATGATTATTAGAGGATATAGAGAAGCTTCCGTGCTGTGAAACCCGATGTTCTGGCTCTCCCTTCCTTCTTATCCACCCACCTCTAGTACTCCCAGAATTCACTGTTACGATGCTCTAGCCTTTTCCTGAAATTCGTGTAGTTGAAACTGTGCACTTAGCATTTTCAGTGTGTAAAACTGGAGCAGCTGTTACAATGTGAAATGAGAAATGCTAATTTAAATAATCATATGATTCCATAAATTATATTCCATAATCAGTTCATTAAAATTTAAGTTTTAGAAACATTTCCTAATAGTGAAAATTTCTTGAAATATGTATGCAAAATACTACACTCAGGTCTAAAGGTAAGCAAAGTGTTTCTTACAGGAATCTTAATTTTATTTGAACACTGATAAATTTCATTTATCTCAAAAGCAGGGAGGAGATATTCTGCACTAAAATACAGAATTTGCATTAGGATAAAACAAGAGACTTAAAAGAAATATTGAACTAACAGAGGAGTGCCTCCAGCTCAGAGCATACCTAGACTCCCACGAGAAATGAAACTTCATGTTCTTCCTGGATCAAAAATATCTCTGTAGAAAAGTTGAGAAGGAATTCAGAGGAGCTTTAATTTTGAACAAGAAATGTGTTGGTAGTTGGCTATGCTTTAGATCAGGGTCTCCAGGAGACTAACTCAGGAGACATATTCCTGCTGAGATGCTTCATTGGAGACATCTCCCAGGAAATTCTCCCCACAGATAAACAAAGGAAAGAAAACTGATTGTGAGACGGTTTGATTGGGGCCCAGCTGAGTTCCTGTTTGTCAGCTGACTTGTGACAATGCTGTGGCGAGCCCCTAAGTAGCATTAGCCCTTCAAGGCATCCAGCATAGGTCCATGTCTAGGAGTGAGGCACTGCAAAGTTTCCCCCTTCCACATTGCATGCCCATTGTTCCACCCACCATTAACACACTTTAATTAGGTTTATTCCCTTTTATTTATTTTTGCGGTATCTGTGCTTGAGTACATGTGTGATCATGCCTCCAATGAACATGTGAAGATCAAAACACAACTTGAGAGTTGTTTCTTTCCTTTTGTCATTCGGTTCCATTGATCAAACTCAGCTCCTCAGGCTCAGCAGCAAGTATTCACTTCACACATCTGCTGAGCCCTTTCACCATCCCCAGAAATGCCCCCTTTAAAGACTATAGCTTCTGAGAGTAGTTAAGGCATATTTTTTAATCACATTTATATATTTTATATAATTACTATTTCATAATTGGAAGTTAATTTATTTAAGTTTTGAATTCTTTTATAATTATGCCCTGAGATGATTCAGTACTGGACATAGACAAAGAAAAAGCATCACATCATTGACATGTCTGCTCTCTTTTTCAGGTCTGGCCTTACTGCAGCCATCATTGTGTGAAGAAGACCAGTTTGCTTGTTTCTACGCGATCCAGTGTGTCCCTGCCTCAGAGAAGTGTAATGGACGAGAAGATTGTACAGATGGATCTGATGAAATAGATTGCTCTCCCAGCCCCTCTCCTCAACTCTGCAGTAATACGGAATTCCAATGCTCAGAAAGCCAGTGTATCCCATCTCTCCTGCTTTGTGATGGAGTGGCTGACTGCCACTTTAATGAAGATGAATCCAGCTGCGGTGAGTGTTTTCACTAACTCAGTGTTCCAGGAAGAAATTCTGTTTAGAAATGATAGAGTTTGACAGATGAAGTCAAGATCTCCGGAATATCCCATATCATCAATAACAGTATGTTTGTGTCTTACATAGCTAAACAAACCATGTGGCTCTTGCTTTCTATTTCTGGAAAGGCTCCATTTGTGGTTACACTGACTTTTGTTAGCCTCTTCTTTTCTCATCCATTTAACTCCAGCTCATTTTTCATTATGTTATCTTTTTAACACATTTTGGAAATGTATTAAAGTATTGCAGTTATAATTTATTTTTATCTTAAATGTTAAGAAAGTTAGTCCAAATCAAGGCCTATAGACAAAGAATTGATTAACACACACACACACACACACACACTGGTTTAGGCCTGGAAAATTATATTAGTAGGTTTCCTATCGTAAAGAGTTCCTGGTGTTTTCCTATGACTTCTCAATGGCCCTTAGTGTTAGCTGTCCCTTCTTGTATTCCCTTCTTTACCCCACATCTTCTCTCACCCTCCCCATTTTGTCCTTTTGCTTCAGTCTGCCCGTTTCTTGATAACTGTGTATTATATTTCCCCTTAGGAGATTGTTTCTCTCCCTAGTCCCATACTCTATACCTAACATCTGTGCTATCTCTAAACTGCTTGCAAAGGAAAAATTAGCTTTCTTTAGTGGATTCTCGCTGACTGTATCAGCCACATGTAATGGTATGTCCAATGACAAGTAATAGACGGTGAAAGCAACATGAACTCAATGGTATTTGTAGATTTTTCACCTGCTAATGCTTTGTTTTGTATTGATGGTTTTTAATTTGATTATCATGGTCTAATATTTTGTGTTTTCATGCTTTTTGCTTTTGGTTGTTCATATACCAAATATGCTTTTGGTGCACGTTTCTTGTGATTTCTTTTTTTTTTAAATAATTCTGATTTGTCTGCTTGTTTTCTACAAAAAAGAAAATAAGTCATATAGTTGTATGGATGAGGAGGTGGGGAAGATCTAGGAAGAGTTGGTAAAGGAGAAACCATGATCAGAGACATTGCATGAAAAAATAGTTTTCATATAAAAGGGTATATTATATTAAATACTAAGGATACAGAATACCAAGGAGATATTTTAGTGTTGCCAATTCCATTTCCTCATCCATAGAGCAAAGTCAATAATATCTAACCTACCAGACTAGGAGAATTTGAGCTAGGGTATATAAACCCCAATCTCTGCTCTCAATATTTGCCATTTTTGCTTTATGTAGTCTCTTTTGGAGAGAAAGAGGGAAAATGCTAAGAAATAATTCCTTACAGTTAAAGGTGATTAGCCAGTCATGGTAAGGTTCAAAAGCCACTAACATCCTACTTTTTTTTTGCTTGGTTATTTTATTTCTACATTATATTTTTTAAATTCCTAAAAACATAAGAGCGGATCATAGTTTTTACATGAAAAAAGTTATTTTGGAATAGAGCCATATAAAGGAATCAAGGAATGAAGCCAGGGAGTTTAGTAATCATCTAGAAATCCAGAAATGTGATTATTGGGAAGGTAGTAAAATAAGTGAAAAGGTGGAAAACAGTCTCTGGGAATAAAGTTTTTAGACTCACATTAGTAAAACTGTTTTTCTGCCTTAGGCTTGAGGGTTGGTTATTCTGCTTCCTGTTGTTCCCTTGTTTTTCTCTGTGTGATTAAAAAGAAGGCAGGTTTCATAACACTGTGTTTTTGGTGAAGTAGGCAAAGGGAGAAAATTCCAAATAAACATGACCAAATTTTTTATTGCTGTTTCCATCAGAGCTCTAATATAATTTGACTAACAGAAACAATATTATATTCAATACAGTCACCTGATGTCATAGGACATTTGACTTTAAGGCAGAATACTAGTTAAAGAGAAGCTTAGAAGACTGCTGTGTCCTTATGATTTTAAATATTCATTGGAAACTTAGCATCTGGGTATTTCCTTATATGAAGTTCTGTTCCCAAAGGGAACCCACATTAGGAGTGAAGGATAAAATGCTGCAATGACAAACACGGGAGTGGTTAATGAACACAGTTCACCAAATAATTCAAGGCATTACACTTTATTTCTAGGTTTTGTTATTCAGTTGCAATGTTATTATTTAAATTATAGTTCAAACATTTATTCACATACCTTCAATAGAACCCTCATTGACACAACATCTTGTGCTAGGCATTTTGATGGTTAGTTTTATGTCAACTTAACAGACGCTAAAGTAATCTGAGAGGAGAGAACTTCAATTAAAAAAAAATTCTTAAGACCAGGCTGTAGGCAAACCTGTAGGACACTTTCTTAATTAGCAATTGATGGGGGAGGGCCGGGCACATTGTGATTGGTGCTATCCCTGGGCTGGTGGTCCTAGGTTCTATAGCAAGGCAGGCTAAACAAGTTATCAGAAACAAGCCAATAGGCAGCACCCTTTCATGTCCTACATCAGCTCCTATCTCAAGGTTCCTGCCCTGTTTGAGTTCCTGTCTTCACTACTTTGGATGACAAACTCTTACTTGGAACTGTGAGTGACAAAAACCTTTCCTCCCCAAGTTATTTTTCATCATGGGGTTTCATCAGTAGTAACCCTAACTAAGACAGGCATCACTGATGCAGACGGATGCATTTGTGTCAGGGTGTCGATGCAAACTATACTGAAGAAGAAGATCAGTAAGTAGAGGAATGTAATACTGTTTGATAGGGCAGGATAAACATGCTGTGTTACAGAGCATGAGGCATTTCTAAGTGTGGTGTTACGGTCTATGCCAGGGCTATGTAAGAGTGTTTGATCAATGTAGATCAGTATTGACCAGGCTGGAGGGAAAGAGACTGGTTAGATATCGCAGTTTCAATATTCAGAGATGAATTAAAATGTGGTATATGATAAAGATTATAAATGATTTATGTTGCTATTATGAGAGGAGGAAAAGAAAGGGATTGAGAATGGCTGAAGTTCCCTATCAGGGCAGCTCATGTACCACGGTGACAGCTATGAAAATAGGGGACACAGGAGGTTCTCTGGGAAGGTCATGACTTCATTTTAGATGCTGTGTTTGTGAAACACAGAAATAAATGTTCAGAATGTGTTTGGAAATGTACACACAGAAATCAAAAGAGAAACACAAAGAAGGATTCTTGGCATTAGCATATGATAACTGATGTTGCAAGAATGGCTGAGAAAATAATAAAAATAGAGCAATACAAAATATAAAGGAACACTTGAGGTGTAAATAAACAAGCAATAAATAAAGACAAGCATTGGTTACATGAAAGCAGAAGCGGTGTTGTTGGGGTGGGCCTGACGGGCCTAACAACAAAGAGTGAGGCAAGAGGAGGGAGATGGGAGAAGGGAACAATCAATAACAAATATATACAAAAATGTTATAATGAAGTCCAGGCCTCGGACTAGAGATATGGCCTAGCAGTTAAGGGAGTACAATACTCTTACACAAAACTTGAGTTTGGTTCCTGGCGCACACCTGGGGCAGCTCACAATGTCCTCTAATTCCAGATGCCCTCTTACGGCTACCATGGTCACCTGCATTCAGAAGTGCACGAAGCCGCAGACCCTCATGAACGTAGATTATTTAAAAGAGTATTCTAAGTACCCATTACTTTGTATGATAGCTTAAAAACTGTTTTAACAAAGCAAACATTTAAAACTACTGTGAAGACATGGTGGTGGGGGCAGAAAACCCTCACTTCTGTCCTCTTAAGATCTAACTCGTTCCAAGAATTAGACTGTAAATAGGTTAGTAGATGTGAGAAGTTTTGCATGGCACAAATACCCCCCATACAAACTAAAAACCAGAAGAAGCAGTCTGCTCAGTGTTTATATATAGGAGAAAACACAAAATGACCAACTGTAAAGATGGAAGTTGTGCAGGTTTCAAAGACCAGAGATATTCTTACAAGGTACAGTACTATTTTGTTTTCAACAGCTTGTCCTCATAGTGGTATTGCTTTGTGTTTCCATTATGGAGAGTGTCTTTCACATGGGACTTTTATCTAATGCCGTTAAGAAGTTGAGGTGATCTCCAGACTCTGCTGTTCTCCAAGTGCCTTTCCTTAAAAACGTCAAGATGCAAGAGAGATAAATTTTAACTTGCAGAATCAAAGGAGGACAAAAAAATTAAAAAAAAAAAGAATGATGAGCTAAATATAGGTTGTGATGTCCCTGAAGAAACCTGATGGAAGTAGACCTGACTACAAATAAATTGTTCTGGAAAGTAGTCTACTCCTTGGTACATAGCTCTTGATTAATTCAATTCTGGTGTTCTTACTTCCCTTTTTAAAATTTCTCATGAGCATCGCTTTCTCAAAACCAGTGTGCTTTGATTTAGGATGGCTTTATGAGTGACAGCTGAAGAGGAAACTCTTGTTTCAGGCTGCTATCATTGTAAAACATCAGTTATTCTTCTTGCTTCTAGGACCTGGAAACCAGCAGTTTTGGGTTCTTTAGTCCTATCTCTATTTTCTGTCCCTATTTTAATGCAGGTCCTTGCTAGTGTCCATACTGATCTTTTCTGTGAATCCCTTTGTTGGTTCTTCTCTTCTGTTTTATAATGTTCCATGTCTGGAGTGTTTAGTATATTTGAAACTATGACCTATGGCACCATTTTGCTAGAAAGCTTGGATAACAGTCCAAAGAATCAATTAGAAGTGATATCGATCTACATTTCTTTCTCTCTCTGCTCCTCTGAGTTTTAAGGATCCTAAAAAGATGCATCTAAGGCAGCACTGGTCATTCAGAGCTTTTAAAAATGTAATTTGGTTCTACAAAAACAGTTTCATTTTTATCTGATTTAATTTAGTCATACACATTATTTGTTGGAACACCTTAGTCAAATCCTTCTGTTAAAACTTTACAAAAGAATAGAGTGGGAGATTCCTTGCACTAGAATAAAGATAATTAACTCACAGTCTATCCAAATTAAATTGTTAATTTTTGTGAACCAAGAATAAAGGTCAAATGACACTTGAAAAGATTTCATTACTGTATCACATAATGTCCCCTTCTGGAAGCACAATCAACAAAGAAGAATCATCTGAGGTGCTTCATCTAATTTACTTTTGAGATTTTTATTAAATTTTAATGTGAAGTTGGACCTGAAAAATGGTGTTTTTAAGTAGATGTATCTCAATTGACTGAATTGCTGGGTCTGTAAAAGTGAAGCAGTATTTCATCTTTAACAATCCTTCCTAAGGTGCTGCCTTATCAGTTCACACCAATATCTGTTATTGAGTTTCCAGTAAACGTGAGATGCTCTACTTAGCACTTACAGTAAAGAGCAGAGGGAAGAAGTTGTTTTAGATGCGCGAGCACAACTGAAATTGAAAGAAAATAGTAACACTACAGCCCAAAATAACAACAAAGGGCATGTACGACAAAATGTAGTTGCCACATCAGCATCTGGAATATGTATCCAAGGCAGTATTGGACATAGAAAACGTTCTGGAACATAATCCATGCTTAAAAATAGGACACTTCCTTATGAAGGAGCGACAGGAGGTGGTGAGTCCATGGTCAGACTGAACTGTGTAGAAAGACTATCTCAAAAAAAAAACAAAACGTGATTCTTTCCATATATGCATATCTAAAAACATGTTTTAAAATTTTAGTTTACAAAACAAACTTTTAGCTGAATGGACCTAAAATCTTTAGACAGACAGTCAATTACTATAAGTTAAGGGATAGTTGATATGAGCCAAAAATTATCAAGGCTTGAACCATACGTAGAGATGGATAATGAAACACCCATGGAAGAGATGGAAAGAGTGTTCCAAAGGATAAATCATTACATAATATACAATGGTAACTAAATTTTACTTCAAATTAATTAAAACAGAAAATACAGTATTTTCTTCCTCCTTTAAAAGGCAGAGATGTTTATAAATAATGAGTATATGTGAATGTGTCTGTATCTTTATCTGTATGTATAAATACATGCAGACAGTGTTTATAAGTATACTTATTTCAGTTTCTATGGATTTTATATGCTGTCACAGTACGGTTAATAAGTATTCACAAATACCTTTTCAGAAGTAGACAACAAAAAACAAATGCAGTTACTATTTATGAGAATTCATAAAGCAAAGGATATGTATTGAATATAAGAAATGACATAAATTATTGATTTTTCTATAACCACTTGTATAAATACTTAGGCAATGAAGAAATACTCCAAAATCAGTCCAAATAAGGCTATAAAGTTTATAGAAAATTGGGTTTCTAAATGTCTCATGAGAAGACTCTGTCTTTTGCCATATTATTTTTCAAACATCATGCTATAGCATCTATGGGCATATTTATTCCAATCTACCATTAACTTAGAGATTGCCATTCTCTCTTACTAAAGTAATCCTAAGTAACATGAATCATTTTGAATCTATAAACTCATTCACTTGGTAGATACTATTTTAAAAACAAACAATACATAAATGGTTCATGAGAATGATTTTTTGAAAGTATAATTGTAGAAGAACATGAGTAAGGGACTGAGCATGGCTCAGTGGAGGGATGTGTACTTCAGAATGTGCACTTAGTTTATGGGATTCTGGGGTTCAGAAGGATGGGCTGGTAGAAGGAAAAGAGAGGGGGTAGAGTAGAGGAACTCAGCATCTCTCTTTTTAACAGTAGCTTATTATTTCCTTGAGAATTTCATACAATCTATTTTGAACATGTATACTATCTTCCACCAACTTCTATCATAACCACCCTCTCCTCTACCTACACAACTCTGAGTTTTCTCATCATCACCCCCCATAGCCCAGAAATATATAAATGTATTTCCCAAGAAATCTCAGAGGTGTTCTTTTCCTTGGAGTGTGACTGACCCACCAGGGGATGTGTCATGAAAGAAAACTGATTCTCCCTATCTTAGATGCTATCAAATGCCAGTTGTGGTGGGATTCATGCTTCCTCCATCTCTTTATGCTTGAGTTTACACAGGTCTTGTGTATGTGTTTGAATTGCTATGAATTCATATATGCAACTCCCCTGTTGTGTCCCGGAGCTCAGCAATTTTAACAGCAAACTTACGCATGGTCCTTTAGAATGAAAACTACAAGACCCCATGAATATTCAAATCTAGTTCTGACAGTACAGATGCACATTCTGTCCTTGAATTAAATCTAACAAGAACTCTTATGAAATGTCTTAACAGGTTAATGTTCAGTGAAACTTTAAAATAAGTTAATACTGAAAGAATAATAATTTATTATGAGGGCATTATGTACTTAGTCATATTCTCTCACACAATCCTCCTAGACATCTATAAAATGGATTTAGTTATCAATATTTTAATGTAGACTATATCAATGGTGACTTTCAGAAGAGCTATTTCATACTGTAGTTCACACTGCCATTGCTAAGTACTAGTAATACTGATATCATAACTGACATACAATTGTAGCCAATTATAAAAAATATTGATAAGGGATCACCTTATGAAAGTAATTCATTTCACATCACCAAAAGTGTCACTAACTTTCATAGGACACATCAGCTACTAGTGAGAAATATGTCAACTCCCTCTATACATGTCTGCTTCTCAAGTTTGGGTCCAACAGGGGTGGGTCATATATACATATATAACAAACTTCTTTAACTTGTAGCCCAGTGTATGGCTGAGTTTGGCTAATGGGGAGGATCAGCATGAATTCAGCACACTGGACAGGAAGCATGAGTTTATCAGAATGATCACCTTTGCTTATTCAAACACCACCCCCTCCATATATACACACATACACACATATATTTCAATTGTTACATAGTGTCCATATCTATTTATGGGCTCTAGTGTAACATTCCAACACATATACACAACATGCAAAGATCAGTTCANGGACACATCAGCTACTAGTGAGAAATATGTCAACTCCCTCTATACATGTCTGCTTCTCAAGTTTGGGTCCAACAGGGGTGGGTCATATATACATATATAACAAACTTCTTTAACTTGTAGCCCAGTGTATGGCTGAGTTTGGCTAATGGGGAGGATCAGCATGAATTCAGCACACTGGACAGGAAGCATGAGTTTATCAGAATGATCACCTTTGCTTATTCAAACACCACCCCCTCCATATATACACACATACACACATATATTTCAATTGTTACATAGTGTCCATATCTATTTATGGGCTCTAGTGTAACATTCCAACACATATACACAACATGCAAAGATCAGTTCAAGTTATTTCGCAAATCTATCACTTGGGATATATAGCCCTTATTAGTACTGATAACATTGACGCTCTGCTAGAACTTATTCTAAAATAATCATTGTCGTCCCTAGTTATCCCACCATGCTATAGAAGACTTGTCATTCTCCCCCATTCATCTGCTCACCACCTCTCTCCCTCTCCCTGAGACCTTTNACTTATTCTAAAATAATCATTGTCGTCCCTAGTTATCCCACCATGCTATAGAAGACTTGTCATTCTCCCCCATTCATCTGCTCACCACCTCTCTCCCTCTCCCTGAGACCTTTACTTAATGCATTCTTGAACTCCAGCTTCAGGTAACTTCTGTAAACCCCCACTCTCTGGCCAGTCCCACTGATACTAACTTTCATAGCTTTCTCGTGCATGCCATTTCTCTGAGAAACAGCTCCCTGGTCACTTTATAGTCACGGTCAACAGTATCAGCAGATGACCTATTTTGGAGGGAGACAAGTAGATGCTGACTGATGGAACAAATGCTGGAATCACAAAAGCTTCCTGAAATAGAGATTCCTACTTTTGTTTTATCCTGCTGTGTAATTAAAGTCATGTAAGCTAGACAAGGTGGAATGTCTCTATAATTCCAGTATTAAAGAGGCTAAGGCAGCAGGATCTTAAGTTCTAGGGTAGCCTAGGCCTCACAGCAAGACCCTCTTACCATATAGATTAACTGTATTTGCTTTCCCCATTAGTTTTTGAAGAAAATAAATGATTCTTGATAAAAAAATATGTACCATTTCAGCTTATGAGAAAGTTACATTTCTTTGGCAGAGTAGCTCTTTATGTGAATTATTTTTAAATATTGATCTCACCACAAATCCATGGAAGCACTCTGATAGCTAGAAAGTTTGATTTTGTTAGAGTGGAAGACCTTCAAATATCCACTGCTGTTGGCATTCCTACCTAAAATTGTAAAGACCCCAGAGTCTTTATTCTTGCAACACTTAAACGTATGCTAAGCACTAGAAACAAATAACCCTATTCGTTAATCCTACATTCCATTTCAATGTCAGTGCTTTGAAAGACACGTCTGATCTTTTTGTGACATTTTAGTTGTTTCTCAGAGTGATTGTCTCTTAGAGTCCTGCTCTCTCAGCCACAGGAAATGTTCTTTCTGAGAAAGGAACGAATGTCGCTTTTCACACTGCATAGTGTTCTGACTAGGTTCAATAAACACATTATTTTCATGACAATCTAGGGTTCTGTGAGCATAGCACCTCTAACCTATCCTTATGCTCTAAAGTTGGGCCAACCTGTCCTTAGAAACCACAACTACGAAGCCCCCTGCTTCCATTATGCTGAATCCAATCCATTAGAGCCACATGGATTTTACAAATTATGTATTACTAAACTTAAACGTAGTGGCAATTCAATTGTATTTTAATAAATAAAGCTTGTCTGAAGATCTGAGAGTAAAGCAGCCCCACTGGTCAGCCTTATAAACCAGGTAATGGTAACACACACCATTAATTCCAGTAGCTACATAGCTTGCCATAGAAACCGGGAAGTACATGCCTTTAATCCCAGTGGTGCACACCTTTATTTCTAGAACTAGAGAGGACTATAAAATAAGAGGAGACATCTCTCAGTCACAGTCTCATTCTGAGATTTCTGGAGGTAGGATTGCAATGTCGGACAGAGGTCAAGACAAGAGCCAATGGCTGGCTCCTTTGCTTTTTTCTGATATTCAGGCTGAACCCCAGTTTCTCTCCTTGAGTTTTTATTAACCGTGCATCACCTGTACCTAGACAGCATGATGTGATCTCTGGAAGAGTAGCAGCCCCGTAAGATCTGAGGATTGGCTGCTTCTTGGCTCTACAGTGTGCCAAGGCTACTCTCCAGGGAGGTGGGGCAGTGAGTGGGAAGCTGGTACCTGTGAAGGCTCCTAGCTTCCTGGAGGGGCTCATGGCCCACTAAGGGTCCAGTCACAGGTGTCTCACTTCTCCTATGAGGTCTTAGCCGATGGCCCAGCAGGACATCCTTATAAGGGATGATGGCTGGTTGTCAACTCTGACCCTTGCAGGGTGTGGGGTAGGGAGGTGAGGGGGGCTTCCCATGATGGACGAGGCCTCTTGGGGACCGAGTTCTGGTGTACAGTGATGGGTACTGATACTGAAGTGGGGTCTCTGCATGCCAGGCTGGAACGGGCTGGAGCTACACCTTCAGGACAATCATCACAGGGACACGTGCCGTTATTGAGCACCTACTCTTTTCAAAGCAGGCTGCATTTATTATGCGCTTTCCATAGCTATACATGTTGGCTTACTATATATAGTTTTTTTTTTACATTAGTTATAGCCTATTTTTATTTTAGACAAAAAGGGTGTCAAAGTAAGAGTCAGTGGCTGACTATTTTGCTTTGCTGACCTTTGTTGAGCCCCAATTTCTCTATAAGTTTTACTAATTGTGCTTCAAGTCATAGTTGAATATATACACAGTGACCACTCACAGCCTTTAAATCTTTTTTGGAAATTGAAGATCCAAAGATTTTAGTATTTATCACTTCTGGCAGAATCCAGAAGACAGGACCCTAATATGATTATGCAAACCCTAATCTTATCTTTCTTCTCCCCACCCCACCTCTCTCTCCATCCTCCATCCCTGCTCTTTCTTTTTCTCTTTCCCTTCCTCTCCCCATCTCCCTTCTCATTTCTTCTCATAAGGACATTAATAGCATTTGATTAGGGTCTTACCCTGATGGCTTCACTTAGCTATAATATCCTTTATTTAATTCTCTAACTAGAAACACAGTGCTGTATATATTAAGACTTCAACATCAGTTGTGGGGGAACATAAAATCAAGTCCCTGACAATATTTGAGAAATTATTTCATTAACGTTTTCTACTTTTGCTGAAAATTATAGGTTAATTTAAATTGTATTTGAAAAGAAAAGTTTTCTCATGACATGGGTGATGTACTCATGGGCTCACAGCAACTGTGATTACCTGTACAATACCAGCACAAGATCAAGCCGGCCAAAAATGTGGCACAGATAAGGCAGATGATCTCTAGACCCCTCCCATTACTGAGAAGCTATTCATAGTTGATCATTGCTGGGAGAGGGAAAATCACTCTCTGAGAGGATTCTCACCCTCCAGTAGAAGCCCCATTCCCATAGGGGCAACACTAAGGTAGACTTAGTGGGGTTTTATTCTTCTGTTTTGTTTTAGTTTTCGAGATAGGGTTTCTCTGTAGCTTTGGAGCTAGTGGGTTTTTAAAAAGACTTGAAGATGGGAGGAACATATATCAAACGAGATATGGAGGAAGTTGGATCAGAAATATGGATAGGATATAATTATATTTCACTCTACACATGTAAGAAAATTTCAAGAATAAAGACTTTTTAAAAATTACTTTTTTATGTGCATGGATGCTTAGGCTGCAAGTATATCTGTGTGCCACCTGCATGCTGTGTCTCCAGAGGCTAAAAGAGAGTATCAGATCTCTAGAGCTGAGTTACAGACAGTTTGAACTGCCATGAAGGTGCTGGGAATCAAACATGGGTCCTCCGGAAGAGAAATTAGAGCTTTTATAACTGTTGAGATATTTCTCTGCCCAGAATAAAGAAAAAAAATGAGGGAACTGTTTTCTAAAATAAAATATGAAAAATAAAGGGTAAGGCAATAATCATTTCATTATTAGAAACTCATTCAAAACCAGATGTACTTGCTACCACTCCTCATCTTAACCACCATCACTGTTTTCTGTTCAGCCAATCAGAGCTGCCCCAATGGAGCTTTGGTGTGCAACTCATCAGGCATCTGTGTCCCATCTTACCAGCGCTGTGATGGTATGGCCCACTGTGAGCACTTCCAACTCGATGAGTCCAGCTGCTCAGGTACTCCACTTTCTTTTCAACTTTCCTTTGCAATATGAAGTATTAAGTAAATCTGTAGGTGATAAAATATTAAAAGTGGATTTTCTAAATAATAATAGGCATGGATTTATGGTATTGGTTTGGAGGCATGAAGATTGTTGAAATCCTACAGTTGTTAAGTTTTTAAATGAGTAATGGACTCTTTATTATTACATAAAGTGTCCACTAAGTAATAAATACTAAAAAACAGGCAGATGGTTCAGATATCCTATGCCTGCAGGAATAGTACTGCATTATCTTTATGAAACTACATGCATTTTCCTACTTTCTGATGAGAGTATCACATAATTTAATAATATATTTTTCTATAATAATTAAATCTTAGGTTTCTTTGGAAGCACTTTTTGTTTTTCTGAAACAGTTTTATGACCTTGGAGCATTCATACAGCATAAGAGCTGATAATATACAATAATTGTCCTATGTGTATAAAAACTGCTCTAAAAATTCCAATAACATATAAAATCCCATGGTATAGGCTATTCTTATCTTCTCTCCTGAGTGATCAAATTTTTATTTCAGGTAGGGTATTTATAAAGTAATAGAGGGCTAGATGCAATATGATTCTGTTAAAATTAAATGATAATATGAATCAGTAATAAAATATATATTTGATCATATTTCTTAATAAGTTGGAAATATTTTATATCAGTTGTAGGCAAGAATATATTTTATGTCTTTAAAGGTACCCATGGAATTATGAAGTATGTGGTACCAGCATGAACCAATGATAGTTCACAAAAGGCTCATTTACCTACTTCTGATTTTGATGAGTATAATACCAAATGAATAAATCACCAGATCTGATCCCATATACAAATATATAGTCCAATATATAAAATATAAAAGATAATCTACAAAAGCATTTTTTTCTTTTTTCCTTTACTAAGTGTCTTAGATCCTAAAGATAAGTGACCCCAAGGGAAGGCCCATTAGTCTGTTGAAAGAGCGTAAGAAAGAAGCTGGGAGTAGAGACATACAGAGGTTCAGGATTCATAACTCAGTAGCTGGGGTAGGAAAATTGTGATTTAGAGTCAAGTCTGAGCTACAGTTAGACTTAGTAATGAAAAATGAAAAAAGAATAACAGTATGGTAATAATATAATTCTGTTCTTTGAGACTCTTGACAGTTTGCTCATGTCCATGTGAAGATAAGATTTTCTTTAAGACATCCTCCTATGAGCACAAATCAAACTGTGCTATGATTTATTGCCTGCACTGACATGTTGTACCATTAAAAATAAGGTCAGAGAAATGGAAGACTTGCCACTCAAACTGGGTGATAGACACCCCATTGATTTCAGTCAAGTACCCGTCACTTACAGTCCACTCACGAACTGCAGGTCACATTGACATAGCTACTGGGTTAAAGTGACACAAACAGCTAGTGAAGCCCTTGTCACAAATGAAATCCATATTTTGTGCTCTCTATTTACATTTTTATACTTTGGGTTCCTCTATTAATTATGATAAAGTTAACACTTGTGTTTTTTTAAGTTATCCATTTTGCTTTTCTTATTTATTGATTTTATTGAGCTATACATTTTTCTCTGCTTTGCTCCCTTCCTATCCCCTCTTCTTCAACCCTCTTCCATGGTCCCTATGCTCCCAATTTACTCAGGGGATCTTGTCTTTTTCTACTTCCCATGTAGATTAGATCCATATATGTCTGTCTTAGGGTCCTCATTGTGGTCTAGGTTCTCTGGGATTGTGATTTTTTAGGCTGGTTTTCTTTGCTTTATGTTTAAAAAACACTTATAAGTGATTACATATGATATTTGTCTTTCTGGGTCTGGGTTACCTCACTGAATATGATGTTTTCTATCTCCATCCATTCACATGTAAATTTCAAGATGTCATTATTTTTTCTGCTGTATAGTACTCCATTATGTATATGTATCACATTTTCCTTATCCATTCTTCAGTCGAGGGGCATTTAGGTTGTTTTTAGGTTCTGGCTATGACAAACAGTGTTGCTATCTTCCGAAATATAACCCCAGTAGAATAGACGCTGAGAGAAACAATAAATTAATAAATGGTACCTCCTGAAACTGGTCAACAAGACAAAGTGGCAGCCTAAAGAATGGAAAAAGATCTTCACCAACCCCACATCAGACAGATTACTGATCTCCAAAATATACAAAGAACTCAAGAAATTGGTCGTCAAAAGAACAAATAATCCAATAAAAGATGGAGTACAGACCTATACAGAGAACTCTCCTCGGATGAATCTAAAATGGCTGAAAGACAAGGAAATGTTCAACATCCTTAGTCATCAGAGAAATACCAATCAAAACAACTCTGAGATTCCATCTTACACCTGTAAGAATGGCCAAGATCANCTAAAATGGCTGAAAGACAAGGAAATGTTCAACATCCTTAGTCATCAGAGAAATACCAATCAAAACAACTCTGAGATTCCATCTTACACCTGTAAGAATGGCCAAGATCAAAAACACTGATGACAACTTATGCGGTAGAGGATGTAGAGTAAAGGGAACACTCCTACATTGCTGGTGGGAGTGTAAGCTGGTACAACCCTTTGGATATCAGTGTGGTGATTTCTCAGAAAATTAAGAAACAACCTTTCTCAAGAGCCAGAAATACCACTTTTGGGTATATACCCAAAGGATGTTCTATCGTACCACAAGGACATGTGCTCAACACTTGTGTTTTAAAGAATGCCTTTAAAACAGATCCACAATACACATTTGCCAATATATGCCACACATCTCTGCTTTTTCAATTGGCACTTCTATTAAAGTTAGCCTTAGATGGGTTTTTGGAGATCTATCCTTGCAGTGGCCAGTACTCCCAATGGTGGCCTCACAACAGATGGTGAGCATCTGTCTTTTCACACCTCAGGGTTTAAGTTAGTCATTAAGAACATCAAACTCAGGCATAGTGAGAATATTTCAATGAATTTTGTAAGTCCCTGAGTCTCATCAGGAGGCCATAGCTTTTTCAGGGTTTGATTGCTTATGCAATAGAAAAAAATCATCAAGATTCTTCCAACTGAAATTAAACTGGAAGTGATATTTCAAATTATGTACAGTGGTAGCAGTTTGTAAAATTTATGATAAAGTAATACTATAATTATGGTGATATTTCATTGCATAGAGAATTAGAAAATGGCATGAAAATATAAAATTGTAGGATAATACATCAAAAATATAATATCATATGTAATGTATGATAATGACATAGCTTCTTAAAGTTTCACACTGTTTTAAACAAAACCAAAGCACTAAAAATTCCTAGCAAGGATCCTGGAGCTACTTTAATTCTCTGAGACATAATAATCCCTCCTACGGCCCTTGCAATGGGGCTTCAAAATATAGAAAAAAAAGAGGCTCCAGAGACAAGTATGGTGTTTTATAAAAGTATAAGAACCTGAGTTCAGATCCACAGCACCAGTGTAAAAATAAATCTAAGCAGCCAGGCAGTGGTGGCATATGCCTTTAATCCCAGCACTCAAGAGGTAGAGGCAGGAGGATCTCTGTGAGTTTGAGGCCAGCCTGGTCTACAGAGTAAGTTTCCAAGACATCTAGGATGGTAACATAGAGAAACCCTGTCTCAAAAAACAAGACAAAACAAAAATAGATAGTTAGATAAAAGATAGATTCTATCTATCTATCTATCTATCTATCTATCTATCTATCATGATAGATAGATTGTTAGATTGATAGATCCATCCAGGCATGATGGTGCATGCTCATAATTTTAGAGCTGGAAAACATAGACAGACATTTCTCTGGGACTAGTTCACCAAATATTTTAGCTAATTATGGTGAGACTTAGGTCTCTGTGAAATAGCTCATCTTAAAATCAATATGTACGGTATGTCCTGAGTATGTGGCTTTTTTCAAAGTCATATACACAAGAACAAGCACCTGTACTACACACACACACACACACACACACACACACACTTTGTATCTTTCTGAAAGAGTATCCATCACTGAGGTGTTGACTTGCTACATAAGTTTTAGGATCCACACATCTCTTTAAGCCATACATGGATATTATATATTTGGTTTTTTTTACAGTGTATAGATACCACATATTGGAACTGAACTAAATAAGAAAATATTTGACATTTTTAGGCAAGAAGCTCTTTGAGTTGGATGAGCAAGATTTTTGTTTTTTGTTTATATGTTTCTTTGCTAACAACTCAAATAAATTTGGTTAATTCCATGGAGCTTCCGTTTCCACACAATGTTCTGAGGGCTAAGAAAGCAACATATGGCAAACTGTTTAGACTGCACTTGTCTCACAGCAGGTCTTCAGATACTGGTGAATGGAGCACAAATTTTAGTTGGTCTTAATAAGAAAAATCCCAGTATCAGATATAGGGATTAATGCTGAAGATCAGAGAAGCAGAGAGGCTAGCCACTAGAGAGTTCTTTTACCTCTACCAATGCTCAGACTGAAGAAGGGGTGAGCATGTCCTCAGACGGCCACTCCACACTCCATCTGTCTCCACCAAACCCCAGACTGCAATGAGTTCCTGTCTCCTTCCACCCTATATTCCTCTCTCAGCCCAGCTACATCTCTCCTATCTCCACCTCTCTAGTACTGGGATTAAAGGAGTGAGCCACCACCACTCCCTGGCCTCAGGGGTTTAGCTCTGCACTCTGACCTCCAGGCAAACTTCATTTGTTAAAACACAAAGTGTCCTTACAGGTGATGGTGCTTATAACAGTGAGAGCAAGGATGAGGAACAGATGGAGATATAGAATGATGGAAATGGAGCTTAGTTTCCTGGCCATTCACAAACTCCTCCATAAA
Organism: Bramus lutescens; assembly: GCA_001685075.1. Lineage (NCBI taxonomy): Eukaryota > Metazoa > Chordata > Mammalia > Rodentia > Cricetidae > Bramus > Bramus lutescens. The sequence goes on along the minus strand of LOEQ01001091.1, from coordinate 226,960 downwards.
TACAGCGATGAGTGAGAACAATTATTTAATACATTACATGTACAACTCTCTAGTGTAGAAATGATAAAATTATACTTTCATCTTTCCAACTCTCATATATCTATCTGTATATTTATATCAAATATCTCGATAGAAAGATGATAGATGATAGATAG
>LOEQ01001091.1:202241-221321 GCA_001685075.1 Bramus lutescens | reverse complement strand
GAGAGAGAGAGAGAGAGAGAGAGAGAGAGAGAGAGATTAACATCGATAAAATTGAATTTCACATGAGTTTCTTAAAGAGTTTGGTCTCAAGTCCATTATGTAATTGATTTCACATCTCAGGATTATACTTTTTCTCATATTATTTAGTGTGGAAATTTATCATAAACTGTTATTTTATTCAGAGATGGGATGCAAATTATTACTCGCTAAGATCTCTCAAAGAAACTGAGAAGTCTGCCATATGATGTTTATTAAACATCAGCTAAGTGGATGATGCTATTTGATGTCAACTGTTTACAGTAGGGCAGTTCATAGTGTTGTCCTCTTCAACCCTGTTGAGCTGGAAAGCTCCTTGGCTTTTGATAGTCTCAGCTGAGCAAGCAAAAAGCTTTGCATTCTTGGCAACCTCCTCAAGTATTTAAATAAACTTTAGCAATTGAAATCCAGATGGAGAAGAACTAAATTTATTTCTCTCAAATGCAAAACTCAAAGGTGGGGGACAAGATATGACAGAGAACAGAAAGGCAGATGAAATTTCAGGAAAGAAATAGTTGGAGCAAAGTGTAATTATACGACTGCCAAGAGTTCCATATATTGATATTTGTTCCAAATCAAATCCCATTTTCAAAGAAAAACTTTAATAACAATGATTTTGCTCAGAATCATTGTTACCTAATTTTTTATTTTTGACATTATAATATAGTTATATAATTTTATAATTGTGTGATCTCTACATACGTTGTGTCTAATAAGTAGATTGTGCATAATCTAGTGAAAGTAAAGTTTCTACTAGCAAGTCACTTGAGAACACTGAGGGCATCAGTGCATCCCAGACAGCAGAGGCTGTGATCAAGTAAACAGGTGGGTATAGGAGAAAAGTGGGTAAAGAAAAGATTTAGGAGTCAGCATCTAATGAAATTGCTTTAGTGGAAACTAAGCAGAAAGAATATAATCTAAGCTATCAGCATATATATGTGAATATATATATATATATAAATTATTGTCAACTAAAACACAAAGAATACATTCAAGTTTATCAGTCGTTTTATATATATAAAGATTACAGTCAACTAAACACAGACTTTATAAAATTGGGAGGTATGTACATAATATAGTCTTATATATGTAAGCAAAGATACATATATACTTTGTAAATATGCATATGTAATATATATAATTTAATCTAATTTATTCTTAAATAAGAAACATGCCAAGAAGAAAACTAAAAAATCAGGGAAAACAACTGGACAAATAGAAATGGAGACAATTAGTCTAATCTTACCTATGTGTGTGTATGTGAAAGAAAATAGCTAAATTATAATATAAATATATTTTAATGAATACATATTGTGAAATTAAAATTAACACTCTAAAATGCTAAAACAGGCAAATGTTCTTATGTATCCAACACTATAAAAACCAGATATAGAAGGCAGAACTTCTCAAGCCTCAAAGGAAAAACAAAAATCTTTATACACACACAGCAAATCAATTCACACAATTTTATATTTTCATTTCTTTGTCATAAAAGCAAAAATTCATGATAGCTTGATCAAATCAATTACTTACTTGACTAAATAGGATACTTTAATAAAATGCTAGAAGTTATTGTTTGATCTATTTGTGTGTTTTTTAAATAAAATAAAATGTCATTAATGGTGGAAGAGTGGAAAATAGCCTTTAGATATTTTAACTATCATTCCTAGATAACCCTGCATTAAAATGTCTTCTTAGAATGTACACAAAATAGCTAAGGAGGTGGAACAGCGAGAAAGTGTTCTATGTAATCCCGATGATACAAGTCCAATACCAGGAAGAAGGGATAATCCACACCATCCATGTCATAAGGTTGTCTTCTGACCTCCACACTTTCTAATGCACACACACACACACACATACACTCACACACAACTAAACTTCTAAAAATAGAAGAGAACATAGTAACTCCTCTTTTATCATCTTTAATATTTGCAATGTTTGAGGGTAGATTATTTTCCCATGGATAATAAAGATCATAGTTTTCATTATTTTTCCATTATAAGCACACAACACATACATGATTGACAAGAGCTGTTTGAATAATGTGCTAACCAAAGAATAAATTAAGCAATGAAGAAATGAGTGAATTGCATTTATGAAAATGAACTCTCTGAATTTTCACAGATAATATCATTATGCTAAAGTATGTTCTTAAATGTACTGAGATACAAATTCGTTATGTCCTCATAAGTCAATCATTAGCCACACATGAACTACTAGAGAATTTCTAAGCCAAAAGAAACAACATACTGAGAAGCACATGGTGTGTTTATTATGTGATTAGAAATTACGACTTTCTTACAATGACAGAAGAGGGTGCTCTTAAACTAGGAATATTGTTCTTCCTCAACTGACTGACCCTTGCCACAGTGAGAACACGAATTTCATTTCCACAAAGCCACTGTTTTTAAAAACTCAATTTATTAACAGTTTCCCTTTGCTGTTTTTACCCTTATTTTCTCACAAAAAAGGTGGGGTGAGAAAAATGAAATAAAAACAAACAATTCTAATTCCAAAGAGAATAAGTACTTGTAAATATTTGGAATTATTTAATCCTAAGCATCTACAACACTAAGACACTCAAAGTCTATGTGTAAAAACAGACAACAAAATTAAGAGTCAACGAAACAAAATGAAATACTTTGAATCAATTGAATTGTTACTAGAACTTTGGAAATAAAGTTAAGAAAAGATATAAAAAAGATTAGTTCTCAAGTGACTATAGATTCATATTATGACTCTGAGAAAGGTGAGAAAATAATCAGGAGCAAGGGTGATAAAGAGGAAAAGAGTCACAGGAAGTAGGAGAGGTGGAAGATGAAGAGCATCTGCATTCCTGAAGTCCCCGCAGAGGAAGCCGAATGATGCAGTCACAGGACTTTTGTAACAAGATTGAAAGCCTTGGGACCAGGAGCTGTTGGTGCATATGTGCGTCTTGGCCAGAGAACCAAGAGCTCTGAGAGCAATAGCTGGTGAAGATGGCCCTCTCAAGAAGAGAGGGGCATATTTTCCTCCAGCTTTTTGTTCTCTCTCTTCAGGCCTTCAGTAGCTCTGATGATGCCCAGCTTCTATGAGAAGGACAGGTCTTTGTTACCCAGTCCACTGATTCAAAGCCCTCTTTTTTTCTTTTCTTTACTTTACTTTTCTTTTTTTTTTTTTAAGAATCTTGGTGTAAACTTACCATTTATTTCCATTTGTATATTCTTACACATCTAGCAGACCACTGTAAGACTCCTGAGTAGCAGAAGTGATTTGTGTTAAAAACCACCCACCCAACCAACCAACAAATCTCTTTTACTAAAATGTAGTAAAGATGCCAAAAACACGGTATCACAGGTACATAGCTCCTAAGACATTGGGATATTCAGGATCCAAATTTAGAAAGACATGGCCTGCATCAGATAAGCATATCCTTTAAACAACAGAAGTTCAGTACTGCTGGTCATACAGACAGGTTTGCTTTCGTTCTCCTTTATATAGTTTCATAGAGCTTCTTGCTGTAACATCTAAATTTCTTCATTTTTACACTCAAGTGGGTTGTTAAAATAATACTGTACCACACTGTGTAAAACCAAGCCCTGCTTATGTCCAGTCTCTGAGGGATCAGAATCGTATTGGTTCTGACGAGACGATGCTATGAAATGAGGAGGGGCAGTTTGACTCCTTGGAGTAGCATGAGGGATTTTTTTCTTTTTTTAAATTGTTTTTATTGAGCTATATATTTTTCTCTGCTCCCCTCCCTACCTCTTCCCTCCCACTTCTACCCTCTTCCATTATCCCCAAACTCCCAGTTTACTCAGGAGATCTTGTCTTTTTCTACATTCCATGTGGATTAGATCATGTATGTCTCTCCTAGGGTCCTCTTTGTTTTCTAGGTTCTCTGAGGTTGTGGACTGTAGGCTGGTTTTCCTTTGCTTTATGTCTAAAAGCCACTTATGAATGAGTACTTATGGTATTTGTCTTTCTGGGCCTGGGTTACCGCACTCAATACGATGTTTACTAGATCCATCCGTTTGCCTGCAAGTACTCTTATAGACACACCAAGTTGGGGTTTTTTTGTTTTGTTTTGTTTTTGCCGGTTATTTGGGCACCCCTCAGCTCTGCATGTTATTATCAGATTGAAATCCATTGTTTTCCATGATAACTAAAAAACAATATTGAAAATTGTTACACATTTATTTACATTTAAATGAAACAATTCCATTCCTACAGTTTTACTATTGATAAATGAAAATAACATTGCCAATGGGCTGTTTATTGCAGCTTTCTAATAACTTATAAATATTGGAAATAAACTGCCTGCCTAGAATGAAGCAATTACATAAGCTATGATACATACCCAGTAGAGTGCAGTGGGGTGGGCAGTAGTTGAAGATCATCTATTGGGCCAGATATAGGAAAGAGCTCATCCAAGGAAAGTTAAAGAACAATGAACAAGTTGACTAATAGTCACAAGAATTATTAAGCAGCCAGTTTTGTTTTTAAAATAATAAAAATAATAATCTAGAGTGTATTGTGAATAATTAAATATAAGCAGCACTTCCATGTTTTGATATGCCTGTGGAGTAAAGATAGGAACTTAATATAAGTCCATAGGAGAGTTGAAAACATATCTAATATGGGAATTAAAATGCTGAGACAGTGACAGGATTGGAGAAATGTCTCAGCTATTAAAAGTGCTGGATGCTCTTACAGTGGATCTAGGTTGGAGCTCCAGGATTCACATGCACATGGTATATATGAATATATATATATATGTATATACATATACAAATAAAACACTCATATGCATAAAATATCTTTAAAAAAGACAAGATGGTACAATTAGAAATTTTCCCTGAAACAAAACCGAATGTCATTATTATTCACACATAAGTCTTTGAGGCAGAATCTATGCTTATATGGTTTTAAGTGTATGGTACATTGCCTCTTTGGAGTTTGACTGTGGCTTCTGATTCTAGAAATACAAGGTCCCATGAATGCAGATTTTCATCAAATGTCTGCAGTCAGCTAAGATTTATTTTCTTCCAGTTGTTTGCTGCTCTTGAACACTGTGCACTTCCATTCCTATAGGCTTATATGCCACTTTATGAGTTAAGAACATTCTGAAGATTTTTGTATCTACATGGTGGCTCTATGTGTAGGCAGATACACAGTTTTTGAATTGTTTGTATACTATTGCCTTAATTATCTCCAGAACAACAAACTGTACTTCTTTACAAGGTGCTGTACAGAACAAGCCAACAAAATATAAAACCATTGCTTCTTGTTATTTCCTGGAACTCAGTGCACAAGTGCTCAAAGACTAAAGCACATAACCATAGCTACACAAGAGAAATGCAAATGAAAACCATTGCACTTTGAAAAGGTCAATGTGAAGAAACCAACATTTAGGAAATTTTAAGTAAGTTTAGAGCCCATGTAGTTGAATTTTTTTCAAACCCAATAAATGGAAGAAATAGATTCACAAAGAAATAAAAATTACCAAGAAGAGCCCAAATAGGAATATAAGCTTATTATATTAATTTTCATAGTAGAATTTAAATAAAAGGTATCCTTCTCTGTCAATTTAATTGTATTTTAATCTCAACAATTTAGAAAGCATCATTACTGCTGTTAAAAATATATTTTATTACTGAAAGGTAATGACTGTTATCATCATAAATGTGATGCTCATGTTAGGTAAACTACATGTTAAATATCTGGATTTAGTCATGCCATAGTGTATACATACATAAAAATATCATGTTCTATACAATAAATACATACAATTTTATCTTTCAAATTTAAGACTAATATTTTTAATGAAAATTTTCTGCAAAACCGTAATGAAGGAATATCTTCCAGGCATTTGAATCAATATATTTTCTCAAGAGATTTTAGCTAAAGGAGAAAGCCAGAGGGACATAGATGCTAACCATATTGACAAAAAGAAAAGCCACAAATATTTTGCAGATATGAACAGTCTAGACAAAATAATTAAAATGAGGAAAGAGCTTGGCATGGTAGCTATACACAAGATAAATATACAAGACTGGTAAGGCTTTCAAAAACAATAGTAACAACTGAACAAGGAAACTATCAGTCTCTTCAGAAACAGGAACAATGTTTTTTCATATTCAAGGTAAATAACAGCATAATTAACCAAAAAAAGCTGGAAACAGAGGAACTTCAAAGATGACGTCAAAAATAGGTGGGGAAAAATGTGTGCAGACCACTCTCTAATACTCCCAGTGTTCAGTTCCCTATGATGGTGAGCTAAAGAAAATCAACTATCTCATCTGGTTAATCAGTCCAATTAGCATGCTGTGTTTGCACTCAAATTTTAAAACAAAAGGATTTAAATGCTCACCTGAAAATATAAGCATAAAGCTAAAAGCCATAATTAAGAATTAGGAAAGCCTCCAAAACTAGATCATTATAATACAATAAATACTGTCAATCTGAAAAGGAATAGACAAATAATTACTAAAACAAATAATCTACTTATATAGGTAGCATAATTGCATGAAACTAGCATAAAAGGTAAAATTTCAAATTAATGAAAATAAAGAGGTTGAACTGTCCATTAATTAGTATTAGGACAAATGGTTAGTCAATGATGAGTTACTTTTTAAAATTTATATACTAGAATTGCTTATAATTATTTCTGACATCATAAAAATGAATTATTTAAAGCTTTTTATAGACATAAATAGGGAAACAAAACTTCTTAGAGAAATAATAAAATATTTTGCAAAATTTTAAGTGTATCTTTTTAAAAGAAACGTAAAAGCAACTAGAAGCTGTAAGAATCTGTTATCATACATAACTCCTGAACAAAATTAAAACTGCAATATGATGAAAAACACCTAGAAAAGAATTTTAAAGTAAAAAATTGCCAGCCAAGAAAAAATATATATTTCTCTTTCAAAACAACAAAAACAACTAGACAATAATTATTCTCAACAAAAATATATAAATGGTTATTATTTGTCTAAAAGAAGTTCAACCAGCAATAAAAAGTTAGTAAATGAAACTACTGAATTGTTAGCTTTATGTCCTATTTAAGTAACGTACACAAAAACCTGTATAGTGTAAGCCACCATTAATTAAAATATATCTACACTATCCATTGTATACAGAACTTGTGGACATGCAATTTTTAAATATTCTTAAGAAACTGAATAACTAGGAGGACATGGTGGCACACACCTCTAATCCCAGCACTCGGGAGACAAAAACAGTTGGATCTCTATGAGTTCAGGACCAACCTGGTCTACAAAGAGAGTTCCATTACAACTAAAGATACACAGAGAAACCCTGTCTTAAAAAAACAAATAGTAATAATAATAATAATGACAAAGGAAAAAGAAACTGAATGCAAAGTAGGAAGCAAAACAGAATTGTCTGGAAAAAAAAGTGCTAACATCAATCTGAAAATTCAAGGTAGAGTATATACTAGCTCAAGAAACTCAACCTTGGGAATTAAAACTAACATGTTACTGAGATATAGAAACACAAGTACTGATTGTCCTACTAAGTCATAAGGCCCCACTGAAAACAGATGTAAGTGTTCAATATAGTCTGCTGAAATACTATGTAACATGTTAAAAGTAGAAAATACAAATCTTGACATAGAGAAGATTCAATGTTATTAGAGCAAATATAGAAATCCCAAATAGTAGATTTATTAATGTCCTATTTGTTGAAGGAGAAAGGGTATAAGTATGTAAAAGACCATGACATTTATTGAGCTACAAAGAATAGTTGATGATCTCAAAAGAGATTTGCTTCAGGGAAGAAGAGAGAGTCCGCATTTTAGTGCCAACATTTTTTTCTTGCTTTTTGTTTTTGCTTTTTTTCAAGACAGGGTTTCTCTGTAGCTTTGGAGCTTCCTACAGTTTTGTTTTAACTGCCCTGCTTTTGTCACTTACAAGTGTGATTTTTCAAAAGTCCTTACACCTTACACATACACACACAGTTTTATATACATATATAAAAATATTAAAATATATTTATTTATATATTATATATATATAAATAAATTGCAGTGGAAGCAGAATCAACTGACTGCTTTTAATGTGTCCCCACAGATGGAAATGTGTACCCCTCAGTGTTCTCCCTGTTGTCAGAGAGCATTACACACTTTCTACTCCAGACCCTGCCAACTAAGCAAGGCCTACTAAGAATGTTGTTGACATTAAAAAGAGCCTGTTCTCAGCAAGCTCTCCAAGCCTCCTTCATGCCTCACTCCAGAGTTGAGGTCTGATTTGAATCTATGTACCAATAGCCATGATCATAAAAACACAATTAAATGACTGGAGAGATAGCTCAGCAGTTAAGAGCACTGGCTGTCCTTCCAGAGGACCCAGGTTCAGTTCCCAACACCCACATGGCACTCACAACTATCTGTAACTCCAGTTCCAGGGGATCTGACACCCTTACATCTATGCACATAAATAAAATAAATTATTTTAAATAGCACAACTACCTAGTTTTCTTTTGCTGTGCTTTTCTTGAGTCTCACAGGGTCCTTAACAGACTTAGCCTAGGCTCCTAAATTGCATTCAGGTTTCCCATGAAGGCTCAGTGAGCTTTCAAGCAGAAAGCTGAGTTATTTTGGCTAGTGGGGTGTCTGCCCTTCTTGCAGGACCCATCGCCTTTCAAGGCAGGCTATCTCCTAGGAAGGGCATGGCCTAGATTCCACTCACTGGTCATGGCTGACAGGTATTTGTGATCTAGATGTTTTCCAAGGTCTCTGCTACGACCTGACTGCTAAGTAGATACATTTCTGTCTTCTGAGAAGTAAATTGGTGGATTACTTCTGGGATGGTGTCTACTATCAAATGACTTGCTTTCAAAGACAGAACAAGACATAGCTGTCCACAGCATAAGAATCAGAGCATTCACAACACCTTCATCAATCCTTAGACAACTGCATAGGAAATACTTCACCATAATCACACAGTTCTTGTCAGTTTTCTGCACAATACACCAATGGGTGTATTGGATTGATAATGACATCTTTTCTTCCAGCAATGTGGTGTGTGTGTGTGTGTGTGTGTGTGTGTGTGTGTGTGTACAGGCACTCTAGTGCCTAGATTAGAGAGACAGCCCAGTAAAGACACTTAAGAGACCTGAATGTCTGACAAAAAGTCATTCCTCCATTTCAGTTCCACAGTTTCCCTAACCAGGCTCCCTGGTGGCTGTGGGACTGCAGGGCATCCTGCTATGTCCTGATCCTCCGACACAGCTATTCTTCTTGATCAGCCAGCATGCATTTAGCTATGTCGCAGTGGAGTCCTTTGTGCTGTTGCTAGGTGGCTAAGCTCAGCCATACAGAAGAAAAATCTAGCAAATGGGGCAAGATGTTTTGAACTCACCCTTTGACCAGTGAAATGTTGACAGACTTAAGTAGCTCAATGCATTTTAATTTTGAAACTCCTCTGGGACTCTTCTTAGCCCCTGAAAACACTGGTCTGTGTTTGTCACTGTGCTAAATCTACTGTCTTTCTGAAACTCTTGAGATGGGGACGAGTTCCTGTGTATTCTTCTAGCAAAGATTTATTTTTCTGCTTTCACCAGGAGAATAAAGAAGGTAACGAGAGTGGTGTATATTCCAGAGCTTAAGGTGAAATAATGACTTAATTAATAGTCAAAAATTTAATCTGTGTTTATATGAGCATAGAACTTGGTATTAAATTCCAAAATACAGGGTTGAATTTGCCTTCTAGAACACATAGTTAAAACACACAGTTGATCACTTCCTAGCAAAGGCTAGTTTTGATGTGAACACTATCCTGCAGTTTTGTGAACAGGCATGCCATGCTTTCTGATTGTACATGGAGATATCTAACCTCACAATAACAACAGCATTCTCATAAACAGTTTTTCATTTGGTAGATAAAGTTAAGAAACACCTTTCTTAATCTTGTGTCAGAATGAGAATTTGTTTAGCTTGAATGAAGACTCCAATAGTAGAAAATAGGACTACATACATTGTGCTTTACAGACATTTTCTGCTGAGATGTAAATTGAAGCTTTAGGAAATTTCCCCATACCCTTGTCAGTTGTAGTTACCGCCTTTTGTTGTTGCTTAGGGGTCACTGTGCTGAAAGAATGTGAGCTATAGATATAAAAAGATGTGTTGGTAAATGGGGGAGAGAGGAGAGTGAGAGTAAGTGAGAGAGAGAGATAAGTACCTATTCTGATTCTTTGTTTTATGAAAAAATCATAGTCTTTCACTGATGCTCAAATAAATGAAGCATAATGAAACACAGGGAAGGAAGACTGCAGTTGGGGTTAGAATATACTTGAGTATCATTTGATAGCCATTTAGTAGGGGCAGGCAGAGACGAGCATGATGAGAATATGAGAATATACCTAAGTCACCTCAAATCACAAAGCTTTTAGGGGTTAGAATCTACTTGAGTATCATTTGATAGCCATTTAGTAGGGGCAGGCAGAGATGAGCATGATGAGAATATGAGAATATACCTAAGTCACCTCAAATCACAAAGCTTTTAGGAAACGACTTGTTAATTAGTCAGAACTAAAAGATCAAAAAGGGATACTGAGGTTTCAGGGAGTGGCAGCCTTAGAAAAGACATTGGAAGAGATTCACTAAGCAGCTCCATAGGAGCTGTGATTGTAATTCAAACCAACTACTGCTCTGGAGAACTTGCTGAAAGAAGCAGGCAAGGTGCATCCTGAGTTGATCTTGATTGAGGCAGACATGCAATGTGTTCCTCTGATCTCTGTGCATCTATGCACACACACACATGCATGCACATATTTGCATATACATAAACCATATAATATTCACCTTTCTGTAGGAGTGTTTGTGTGTGTACATGGATGTGCATGTGTGCTTGAGTGTGTGTGTACATGTGCATGAGTGTATGTGTGCTTGAGTGTGTGTGTACATGTGCACGAGGGCATGTGTGCATGTGTGCGTGTGTGTGTGTGCGTGTGATGTGACAGAATATCTGCGTAGAATCAACAGAAAGAAGGAAAGATTCATCTGGGTCTGGCTTTGGTTTACGTTGCCTTGTCCCACTTGCTGTGTAGCAGATGATGGTGGAAGCATGTGACAGAGGAAAGCTTTTCAGCACATTGTCATGAACCAAAAGGGAAAAGGAGGGGATTAATGTCCTTACATACTTTCAAAAATTTGCCACAAGTCATGTAGTCTCCCTAAATAGGCAGGATATAGTCCCCATATTTTCTCAGTGGTGCTGTAAATTGGAAACAAAACTATCATCATATGAGCTTTTATGGAACATTTAAGATACAATACATAATATGACATTATAGCAGAAAAATAAATTAAAAATTATTAAAAATCAGAAATATTAAAATGTTATGCCTTTCAACAGATAAAAATATTTTTCATTATAATTTTTCTTTGAGACACTAGGGTTGTACCCTGGATCTTGTGCATGGTAAACAAGTGCTCCACCACTGAGATGTATACCTAGCCCTTGAAAACTGTGCGAGTGTGTGTGCACAAGTGTATATGTGTGTGTGTGTATGTGTATATGTGTATATGCATGTGCATGTGTATGCATATGTGGATGTGTGTGAATGCATGCACAAATAATGACTAAATAAACCAAATATCTTAGATGGATTAAATTGCTAATCATAATTTCTATCAAATGACCATCAAAAAACCCTAATAGCTTCTTTTCCATTATCATTTAATGTGAAGTATGTATTTATACAAATGAGGAATGTATATATATATATCACAAAATTCCAAAATGAACTTCTATAATGTTGGTGTTAAAAGTGATTTGCCAATTTTTTATTAATTAAATCCTATTTTATGCCAACCACTTCAAAAACAGGAGAGGAAATAGAACAACCAATACCTTTTGTGAGTTCACATTAGCAGTGGATAAGGAACAAAAGCAGTCTAACCCAGTTATTCTTAAGGAACCTAAGTAAACAAGTCTAAAGCAAGCATTACTAAACATAGTTGTCACTGATTACCAGAATTGTTCAGTGTTGTAGAAAACTATTTTAAATGTGTTACATTTGTTTATGCTGTGGAGCATTTGTTTTAGTGATGCAAAGATGTGTTTCTTTCTATGATGCTGCATTTGTTTATCTCTGTGAAGCTGTGTTACTTTGCCTGTCTAAACACCTGATTGGTCTAATAAAGAGAAGAACAGTCAATAACGAGGAAGGAGAAAGGATAGGCGGGGCATGCAGACAGAGAAAATAAATAGAAGGAGAAAGGCGAAGGAATGGAAAAAGGAGGAGAGGAGGACTCCAGGATCCAGTCACCCAGACACACAGCCAGACAAGGAGTAAGAAGGAGAGAATAGATATACAGGAATAGATAGAGAAAAGTAAAAAACCCAGAGGCAAAAGGTAGGTGGGATAATTTAAAGTTAAGAAAAAGCTGTCAAGAAGCAAGCCAAGCCTGGTATTTACAAGTAATAATAAGTCTCCATGTGTGATTTATTTGGCAACTGGGTGGCAGGCCCCCCAAAAGAGCAAAGAGTAAAAAACAGCCAACTTCATCTCACCAGGGAAATGCAAATCAAAATGGTTCGGATACCATCTTACACCTGTCAGAATGCCTAAGATCAAAACCACTGATGATAGCTTATATTGAAGAGTATGTGGAGTAAGAGGAACCTTCCTCCACTTCCGGTAAGAGTGTAAACTTGGAAAGCTACTTTAGAAACTAATATGGTGGTTTCTCAGAAAATTGGAAATCAATTTGCCTCAAGACCCAGCTATACCAATGTTGGGGCTATACCCAAAGGATGCTCAATCATATCTCAAGAACACTTGCTCAACTATGTTCTTAACAGCATCATCCATAATAGCCAGAATCTGAAAACAACCTAGGTGCCCCTCAACTGAAGAATTGATAAGGAAAATGTGGTACATTTACAAAATAGAGTATTAATCAACTGTTAAAAACAATACATCAGAAAATTAAAGGCAAATGGATAGAACTAGAAAAAAATCATCCTGAGTGAGGTAACACAGACCTAGAAAGACAAACATGGTATGTACTCACTCATAAATAGATATTAGGAGTAAAGTATGGAATAACTAACCCACAATCCACAGCCCCAGAAGAGGCTAGGTAAAAGGAGGGCCCAAAGAGGGATACATGGTTATCCCTGGGAAGGAAAGATAGAAGACATTTCCAGTTAAACGGGGGCAGGGGTGAGGGGTGGATGGATAGGAACTTGAGGAAGCAGGTTGGGTGAGCTATGTGCAGGAGGTAGGTTGGGGGAGAAATGGAGGGAGCATTTAAGGGTTAGTGAGAAAACTGGAACCAGCGAAACTCCCAGGAATCCATAAGAACGAGCCCAGCTAAGACTCCTAGCAATAGTGGAAAGGGTGCCCGAACTGACATCTACTGTAATCAAATTGGGGTCTTCCCTAGTTGCCATCAGAGATACTCTATCCAGCTAACTGATGGAAGCAGATGCAGAGATCCACAGCCAAGCACTGGACTGCGTTCTGGGAGTCTAGCTGAAGAAGAGAAGCCAGGGGAATGCCATGACAGGGGACCATGGACAGCTGACCTGAGCTCAAGGGAGCTCCTGGACTCTTGATCAACAGTTGGGGAGCTTACATGGCTCCAACCTAGGCCTTCTGCATGTGTGTGACAGTTGTGTAGCTTGGTCTCTTTGTAAGGCTCCTAGCAGTGAGATCAGGACCTGTCCCTGGCACTTAGCTGGCTTTTGGGAACCTGTTCCCCATGCTGGATTACCTTACCCAGACTTTATGCAAGGGGAGAAGTTCAGTCTTGCCTCAACTTAATGTGCTAATATTTGTTCAAGCCATAGGAGGTCTGCCCTTTTCTGAATGGAGATGGAGGAGTGAAGGGGAGGGGTGTAGATGGGAAGCCAGGGGTTTCTGTGGGGTGGAGCAGGAAAAAGAGGGAAGAAAGGAGGGAAAAGAAACTGGGTGGTTATGTAAAATAAATGGGAAAATGTTATTTAAATAAAAAAAATTGCTAGCATCAAGTAAAGCTTCTGCTGGTGGAGATGCCTTAGATCAAAAAGCCATATAGTGATGTAACAGGCAGGACTCTTGCCTTACTGTGCAGTGTGTAATTCTCTCTCCTGAGCAATGATCAGATAGTCCAGAAAAAGTTTTCTATAATACCAAAATAAAGAGACACTATTCCACTCAGTAAATATATTAATTTACACAATAAATATATTATAAAGAAATATATTTCTATAACAAATTTTCTAAGCAGGATAAAAATAATAGCAGAGTCAAAGTAAGATTTGCCGATTTTATGAACAGTCCTGGATGCATGTCTCCCTGAGACAGAACCATGGTCAGACTGGGGCCTTTGGTGGTTTGCTGCTGTTTCAATTCCATTACCTAAATTCTGCTTTAGACTGCCTAATATGCTTTCAATTCTCTAAAATAAGTAAAAGAGCAAATGTAACAGGCATGTGTGGAGCCACCTGTGGCTGACTCAAAGAGCTGGTCTGCAGTTCTGGCAGGGTCTACAGTGCCCCAAACAAGATTGAGGTCACTCTCTGGAGAAGGAGTCAAAGAATCCCATGACTGGCGCGAAAATTTGGGAGAGAGGCCAAAGCCTGAGTCCTAATTAGTCAACGAAAGGAATACCAAGGTTTCGTAAGGTACAAGTTAAACAGAGCCTGTAAGGTCACATGTTAAATGCCACGTTTTTTTTTCCTTAATGGTTTCTCTCCACGGGTTGTAAAATCATGTTGTCCCTTAAAGGCACAGGGCAAAATACGTGGGATGGGGTGAAGGTAAAAATGGTAAGGAGAGTTCCAGGCAGAGTGTTAGAGGTGTAGTGCCAGAAAGACGCTGCTTAAGGGAGCCGCCGAAGATTAATATGAAAACAAAATTAATTAATTGAACAATCATAGAGATGATGGACAAGCATTAAAAACCAAAGCAGTGTAAGCTGTTTTAACATCACAAAGAATGCTGGTGTTGTAGGCAGGAGCTTGACTGTGTAAACAGAGTGCTGATTTTAAGAGACCTACTATCCTATTAAACTGTCCAGCAAGCGTGTTTCCAGACACTTCCCAAGTTCTACCAACCAGCCTTTCACCAAAGCAAGGGTTTGCTTGCAATTCTTATGGTGTAATTTTTAGCCTTTGCTCTGAGATTCCAATGAGGTCACCACCCACAGACTGTCTGTGGAAGCCGTTTGACAAGAGTCCTGGTGAAGGAGGTTCAGACTCAGTCCATTAGAGGCATGTCAGCAAACAGCTCTGCCTGACTTCCTTTTTTGTCATGTGGTTGACCAGAGGAACAGCAAAGGCTTTTTTTTTCTTTTTCTTTTAATTAGAAGCCTTGTGAATGTTCAGCTTTCAAATTGCTTCATTTAGGTAAACAAAAACAAACAACAAAAATAAAGGAAAGGAGCCAAGCTTCATAGGATATATGACTGAACACAAAACACAAAGTAGGTAAATGAATAAAATAAAATAAAATCAGAAACAGAAGTGAAAATGTTCCAAATGTTTAGATACACAAACACACAAAAAGTTAAAAAAAGGGCAGTATATTTTTCTTTAAAAAGTTATACACTGAAGAAAATCAGTCTTGATACCACAACTTTATTTCAAAAGTGATGTGTGTTACAATTTCAAGGCAGACAGAACTGTATGTACATAGAGGAAACATGTGTCTCCATTTGTCCCTGGAGTTTGTGAGCAGCCATCTCATAAAGGTCCTAAAGAGAAAGTGGCTCAGAAGAGGAGAATTAGAATTACAGCAGACCTGCCTGCGATGCCTGTAGAGTTGTCTCAGAAAACACTCAGGAAAATGGTCATGGGAGAGGGGAGGAAAAGAGGAGAACAGAGAAAAATGTGTAGTACAGTAAAGGAAATTGAAAAATAAATACAAAGATTTGTTTTCCAGTGTGAGACAGAGAGGCCCAGGCCCACAGGCAGTGTGTATTCAGATTGTGGCATACAGTGTGAGAATTAGTGAATCACACTAACTCTTCACAATTAGCTTCCCCTGTATGCTGTTAGAGGAGTCCTGTGAATCTCATCAGGTTAATACTTGCGGTCATTAACAGACATTCCCAATATTTCCTAAAAGAAATACAAATCATTTCACGGAGAACAGGCACTAAATAAGATACCATAAATGTACAGTTTTTGGATATTGGTATTTTCCCTCATCACATATCTGATAATGTCTCTCTGGACAGCAGCTGAACACTTCTTATTTTCAGGAGATACATGATTTGAATGCTTTATAGCTCAGCAGGATGGGTTAGTCGGTTTCTATTAAGTAAACCTAAAGTGAAGGTTGTCCTAGTAGTCACTGTGTGGTTAGTACATGTATCATACACATCTATGCAGTATTTTCGAGCAGTGACAGTGTTGACAGAGATTATGTCCACAGCAGAGCTGTGCAGATTAAACTGAAACAATCACAACTCCTCGCTGCTCCCTCCAGCAAAGGTTAGCAGTCATTCCCTGTGGTCATGAAGTCCCTCCCCTCAAGGAAGAGTTTCAACTGTTCCTGGTAGTTCCTGAGTCCCATAGCAGGTACCAAATCCCATTTTTTCTAGAGTCCTTCCAAAGAGAAGCAGAAAGAAAAGAATGAATGTTTTTAAGATTAGATAAACATCAACAGGATCCAAATGAAACATTGTAACTGGATCTGACTGTAGCAAGCATGCCTTTTGCCCGATTTATTCTGTATCAGTCATTTAATGGAGTCTCCTAAGTCCAAGTGTGTTCTTGAAAAATGTGATAACAACAGCATTTGCTTCTAGTCTGTCTATCTCTGGGTCATTGTTACACTGCGGTTAGTGTTAGTTTCGTTTTGTTTCTTGAACTATCTAACTTCCTCCTTTCTTTACAATCTAGAAATAGCTATATCTATGGTATTACACAACAAAAGGGAGGAAGAGTGTAAATTAATATATTTTCCCTTTCATGTGAAATTTTAAAGACTTTTTTTTAGAATAATAGAGTTCAGAGGTCTGATTTTGAAGAAAGAAGCATCTGGTTTTTTTTTCCATTTTTTATACATCCAATATGAAGCTCTCTGATGTTTCCTAACTATGTTGTTAGAATCTTAATTACATATGTACTTATTTAATTTTGGAAGCTAAGTTTTACTAATAATGTCATAGAAGAAAGTAATAATTTACAAAAACATAAAAGGCCATTAAATAATTTTGAACATCATATAGTCATAGTATTTCTCAATCTGTGTAAGGAGACATGTCAGCATACATAGTTTAATGCATAATATAAATAATAACATATAATCACATTCCAGAATTAACAGTCAAAAATATTATCATACCTCCGTATCTCAGATCAAATTACTGAGTGGATAACAATACTAAAGCTGTAAAACATACACACAGAACCAAGAAGTAAATGAATGTATAGTCATTGACTTTGCATAGCACACAGATGCTTTCACTGCAACAACAAAATATACAGCATTTTGAAGTTTTAAAAAAGATAATTCACAATATTATAAAAGAATTTTGTTCCTAAAGCAAAATAGTCTACCCTTAGACATTTAAACTTTTATTTATTAAGTATTTCCCCAGCACAGTCTTATAATTTGTATGGCACAGTTATACTGTGCATTTCTCTTGCATAGTATAGGATCCAAAACATAAATTAAGTGAAGGAAGGTCTTCAAATAATGTAAAAAACTGATATATTCTTTTGTTCAGTCCATTTATTATATACATTCTTGAGGGTCAAAGGTATATATTGGCAAAGAATTAGCATTGTAGCCAAGATTCTCGACTTACTTTCTGATAGGATTTGGCCTCTCTCTTATCCAGGATCATTATTTTAATTTGAAAGACTGGAACAAGCAGACTAATTTAATTGAAAGTTATTTCACAAAGTATTTTCTACTCATTAGGGATGACTGTTAAACTACCAATTTCACACTTATCTATGCTGAATGACTAACTTGTGTTAAAACTTACAGATCTAAATCTTGTCCTTTTATTGCTAGTAATAACAACTAAACTTGTGATACAGGAATTGCAGACGTATGTCATTTTCCTTAAAATTGAACCCAATTGTGGCTGTTTGGGGACTGTTTCCAAAAGATGCTTTTCAGGATGTTTTCTAAAGTTAGCCCTAGAGAGTAAATTTACCAAATGCCACTCTATTCTTTGGTTTTAAGGATTATGTCAGCAACTTTTTTTATTTCTTGTTTTTAATGTAGTATCGTATGTTGACTTTAATTGCTGTAGAAACAAGATGTTAATATATTCCAGAAAATGGATGAAGCCCATCTAATGCTTACTCTTACTGTGCATCTGTGAGTGCACTTGGGCTCTCTGCTACCCAGAGCTAGCAATGATTTTAATCCATTTAACCAGGACTTCGTATCTCTCATTTTGCAGTTTCATAAGCAACAGACTGTACTTATGAAGTCTAGACTACCAACTTGACCCAGCCTAGAATCACCTTTTAAAAAGTTTTAATTGAACAATTGCCTTATTGGAGTAGCACATGGCATCTGTAAGGAATTTTCTTAATTATTAATTGATGCAATGGGCCTAGCCTATTCAGGCAACATCATCTCTGGGCTGTGGAAGGAACTTAGTGATCTCAGTGATGGGGCCAGAGACAGCATCTTCTTGTTTTCTGATTTAAGTTCCTGCCTTGAGTTCTTCCCCTGATTTCCCAGATGATGGATTATAACCTGGAAGAGAAGTTGAATGAATTCTTTCCTCTCCTAAGATAGTTTTAGACAGAATGTTTTTATCACTGCACCAGGAAGAAAATTAAACAAATGGTTAACCCAAACAGCAAAAAATATAGTCCTTTGGGCTTGAAACTCAATCTACTCGAATAGTTGACTGGCTTACACTGCTACTCAATAAAAGTGAAAGAGAAGGGAAAAGAAAATGAATGATACAAAAAAAAACAAGCAAGTAATTTAGAAATATATTCACTAGAATGACAAGAGAAAAAATGAAAAATATATGGTATTAACTGTTAACTTCCCAGACATCAGACATCATGTATTCACACACACACACACACACACACACACACACACACACACACACACACA
>LOEQ01001091.1:183246-202232 GCA_001685075.1 Bramus lutescens | reverse complement strand
AGAGAGAGAGAGAGACAGACAGACAGACAGACAGACAGACAGACAGACAGAGGGTGGGAGAGAGTCCATTCTAGACAAACTTATTTATAAAGAAAGTAATAACTCTAAAGAAATCAAATAGGTTTAAATACTCACATTCTGAATAGAAATATTAAGTTCAATTCAGGTAACAACTCTGGAAGTTGCTCAAACTAGAAAGAGTTGAGGTTGTGGCTACTTCTTCCAGGTTAAGAGGCCCAAATGCAAGTGTGAAAGGCTGCTGTCCTCCATACATCGCTAGTAGAAGTGTTGGCCTAGAACAGTGGTTCTCAGCCTTCCTAATGCTGTGACCCTAATACAGTTCCTCATGTTGTGCTGACCCCCAACCATAAAATCATTTTTGTTGCTACTTTATAATTGTAATTTTACTGCTGTTATGAGTCATAAATGTAATATCTGTATTTTCTGACAACTATAGCAAGTCCTGTGAATGGATTGGTTGACCACAAAGGGTTTGTGACCCACAGGTTGAGAATCACTGGGTTAGCGAGATAGTGAGAGAGAAGTGTGCATTAAAAAGATCACACAGGCTTGTGTTTATATGGTATTTCCCAGAATTACAGGCAACTTCCTGTCTTCATGTGCTCATTAGAATGGACTTACAGTGTGCCTTACTCACTGTAGTAATTGCATGCTTTTTTTTTTAACATAGCTGTCTTATCGCCCCTCATAGGCAGAAGTGAATACTCACCTTAGTTAGAGCATTCCTTGGTATAGATTTTGATGGAGGAAAATGATGTTGCCTATCAACTAATAAGGTAATTACTAGTAATTTGGGTAAAATAAAAATTATTTAAGCATATGTAAATAATACTGTACATATTATACATTCAATTACCCAGAGTTAATTATTTGACTCAATAATCTAATAATTTCAACACATTATAATGGAAGTTATTAATTCTAACATTAGATGGAAAAATCAGTACTCGTTCTGACTCTAACTTTAGCCTCCCACTCTGTACACTAAAAGATCAAATTAAATGATAGATGAGACTGTTTTAAATACAAGTTTACTTATTAATACAGAGAATTGCCACATCATCTGTATTTCCCATGGGCATAAAATCCCTTTGCCCCTCATGCCAGTTTCTCTCCCTTTGTGCTCCCATGTTCTCTACCTAGACTGCTGACCTTTCTGGTCGATATTAGCAGGCTTCGTGCTTTCTGACTTCTAATGGGATGCAATCTGTGGGGCACACTGGTAGAGTTCAGAGGCCAAAGGAGGATAAGGTTATTTCCAACTGGCTCCTTCCTGAGGCCCTGCAAGCTGACTCTTCCATTGTACGAGCTACATTCTGAGAGTCATCTCTTTTCCTCCAGCTCTGGCTCTGGCAAGGGCTCCCCCTACTATTCTTTCACGTTCCCTCTGTTATTAACTTGACACAGGACTCCAGTCCTAAACTGTTCCCTAAACTCCACCTTCACCTCTCCCTCATTTCCCTTCCTAGATGCCCTCACCCCCACCCGAGTCTCCTGACTTGACTGTGCCGCCTGCTTTCTTCCGGAACACCTTCTCTCAAAGTGCTTGATTACTAAGGGAGAGAAGATATGGAGATAATGCTTTTTAATCTTCCATGTCCTTGAAGTCCAGGGCCCAGGGATCCTGTGGAACACTGTTTTTATGAACTCAGTGGACTTAATCACCATTCATTTGAAAAAGACGTGAAGTTTATTTCAAGTCTCTGGAAATGCTAATGCCAATGTATATCTCTCCACTTTATTAAGGTGGTATATGCCCACAAATTCTTGGCTTGTCACCATCAGAAATAAATAAGGACAGTTCCTTCAAGCAGAACGTAAGAAAATTGTATTTTTATAAGAACTAACTCATTGATTATACATTCATTGATAAGTCAGCACCTGAGTATATATTATGAAAAATGAAACTTTTCTTAAAGATGACCATGTTCTCAGAAAAATTATCTCATAAGATTTTATAATAAGAGCAAAATAATTGTGTTAGCTGCAGCATGTTGTCTAATAATATAAATGGTCACTATGGCTGAATAGTCAGGTTAAGCTTCCATTTTCTCATTTGTTCTTCAGGAAAAGGGTATGTGGAAATGCAATTTTCCTGTCGTTGTGGGCACTTGGACCTCTCCTGAAATCAGATCCCCGATCAGCTACAGAGCATCAATGTCAGTCCCATCTAACTGCTATAAATAACATCCTTTAATTCTTAACCATCATCATTAGCCTCCTGATTGACATAAAAAGCAAGAATTCATATAGCCATTTATAATCGATTTGCAATGATTAACTGAACACAGCCCGTAAAATAGTTGTTTTGATATTTCCTGTAATCCTCTAGAGCTCTGAGGAGGCCATGGTTATTTCATTATTTGCTAGAGCTTGTCTCCTTCTTCCTCTCCCTGTAGTTTGGGCTGGCCTAGAACTTGTAATCTAGCATTGAAATTGCTGGCATTGGCCGCCATAATTGGCTTTCAATAAGTCTAATTTCAAGACCTCATTAAATAACCTTCATTATTTTCTCATGTTAATGGTGTCATTCTGTCTTATAAAATCTTAAATGATTATAAATTCAGTATACAAAACACTAGTAGTGTTAAGGTTATTTCCATAATTCCTACATAATACAATAAACAACTTGCTTTTTTGACTGCACAAACATCTTCCAGTATTCATCATTTCTCTCTCCCTGTTGGTAACCTGCAATCTTTGTTGTCCATATAAATGAGGAGAGGCAGTTTTGCAATCTTAAACATGCACATAGCTTTCTCCAAACTTCCATTTTCAGCAGTTCATTAGGGAAAATGCTGGCATATGATCTGGATGGGATTAACAGGAAAACTGACTCCTTCATCTAATCTGCATTGTTTGCAATTTTTTGGTTAACCCATGACCCAAAATATTTGTAGCAAATGAAATATTTTAGGTTCAAAGTAGTTCCTAAATGGTTTTCTGGTAGCCTTTTGGTTTCTCAATGACAGTGGCTAAATATTGTTTACTTCTTTGTTCCCAGCTTTCAAAACAATACTAAGTAAATTGGTGCTTTTAAAAAAATACGCTGAAAATAATAATTTTCATAAGGTTGACCCGTTCATTGAATATAGTTGCATCTGTAAACTTTCTGTCACTGGACTGAGAAGTAAAGGGGGACAGAAAAATGCATTTTGTTGTTGTTTTGCATGCATAAAATGTGCTCAGCATGTAATTTATACCACTGCCTTCTATTGCACACTAAGTGACCTAAGAGAGATAATCAGACAAAGAAAGCTTCACAGAGTAGTTTCAGAAGCTGAATGAAATGTAGGCAATATCCTCAGGTGATCTACAAGTATGCATTAGACACTTTGTGGTATTGTTAGTCAAAAGAAACATGTAGCAGTAAGAAGCAAATTCATGTCACTGGAGAATTTGGGGGTAGGATCTAAACTCACTCTGCATGTAGAACATTTATTTTCATTTCTGTAACTTCTTGACCCTCTCTTGCTTTGTCAGAAAAAAGGTGGCAACACCTTCAGTGTGCATTGGGTTACACTGCATTTCTTTTTATATAACAATGTTTCTCAAACTCTCTTTGATATGAGATATTGACCATCAGTTAATTTTTATATCTCAAGATAAGGCATGCCATCTCTACTGTGTTTTAAGTGCTCCTGGAAACTTGTGCCAACCTATATAGAGTGAAACCACCACAGAGAGGAGGCTCATATGCCCAGTCTGTTTGGCAATTCAGAGCAATCAAGCTTTCCACAATGGAGCAATTCGTAAGTATTGTATATATATATGGGTCGGAATAGGCAGGTGAGTGAAGCCAGTGACAATTTGTTTCCTAAACCAGGATGTCTTTGCAATGAAAGGAGGTGTATTTAGCCAGAACAAACTAGGCAATACTGCCCACGTACACCAGAACAAATGGTCATCTAATTTACACATGTAATTTCTTAGTAAATCATCATGGGAGCAAGCAGGATTTAGCTTGATATATAAATATCCTGCACAATAACAACCAGCACAAGGAAGGGTGATTGAATAATTTTATTGAAGAATACTAAGTATTAGAATGTTTTTTATTTTTAATTTTATTTTTGGGATTATAATTAAATTTCTCCATTCTGTTTCATCCCTCCAAACCCTTCCAAATACTAAAACTGATCTCCTTCAAATTCATGGCCCTGTTTCCCCATCAATTGTTATTGTATTATACATATATGTATATGCATAGATAGAGAGAACTTCTTCCAGCTGCAATAGTCTCTCCCGTAGATTATTCATAGCAATGACCAATGAATGCTTAAAACAATGGTTAATATTGAAAGTTATATAGATTTTCTTTCTTAGATACATGCACCTATGTTGAAGGTTGTTTTATAGAGAACATACTGTAAGAATTAATAGTTACTTAAGAAGTACAGCAGCAATAACAATATGCTTAATGAGTTATGTTTGGTCTCTCATCTTTCAGTAATAGATGATGATGTGATATGATACAGTGCTCAATGTCATGAAAAAAAGTGATGTGAATGATATGGGTCTTGTGGAGCTGTGTTAAGTTGCTACTAGTTATTGACTGAAGTGACCATTACAGCAACCAGACAGCTGATTTGACAACAAAGATGGCAAATTTGTGGCCGACAAGTGGGCTACATATGCACTTTGGATTCAGTAAACAAAGTTCGAATCACAGTGGGGGAGGCACAGAGCCTGGAAATCCGTCATACCACTCAGAATGATCTAAGAGTTTTACTTGGAGAATGATTTTTCTCTGTAGTTTTCCATTTAATTTTTTTTTCATGAAGGTTGACATGTGTAAATGAAACTTTGGAAAACAGAACCATAGATAATGTAAGACTGAAATGTTGTGATATAACCACCACAGCCCACTGTCTCAGTGGGAACAATCATGAGACTGAGTGTGCTATATGGTGCAATCATTCCCTGACATTAGACTCTGGGCAACACAATACTGTGAAGCCTAAGAAAAAAGAAACTGCGGAATGACTCTCTCATATTCCGCAGAGTCTCCGGGTAGTGACTATTTCCCTACTGTGACATAGAAAGTATGTGTTTATGCAGAAGATAATTTAGAGCTGGTGATAGTTCTAGAATTTGTGAAGTTAACATCAGATAAAGAATTATTCAAAGGAAAGATCTAGGAGTTTGTGGGTAAGGTTCTACAGGCACAGTGCAAAACTGTTTAAAAATCACCCAAGAACTACTGTCATGAGATCCAAAATTGTGAAGACCAAGCATTACTGATGTGTTGAAAGCCCACCACATGTACTGCAGAAATATCTTGTCACTTACAAGATGGCCCATACTTATAATTTCAACACCCAGGAGATTGGATCATGAGGAAGACTGCCTTCAATTTCTAAGTCAGGCTAGGCTACAGAGTAAGGTGCTGCCTCAAAATTAAATAATTGATTTTGTTCATTAATTAAAACATAAGTACCTTGCTTTTTTAGTTTCAATGGCTTGCACCTGTAAATATGGAGTATTTAAGATCAGATATAAGATAACACCTAACTTTAGAGTAAACAACTACACCTCAGAATAAGGTATATACCAGACCATCCTAACAAAGCTGAAAACTAATTTTTGATATTTTTTTTCTAGAGGTGTACAATGGGAGACAGAATCTTGCTAAGACAGAAGAGCTTGAAAAAGTTCTACTGCTTTTTATAGGTTCAAGCTACACCTTTATAGATTTCAATACAAGTGACCAGACATTGAACTGTCAGACAGAAAAAAAAAAACTACAATCCTCAAAAGGAGGTGACTGGTATATTTTAGCATACAATCTTCAGGGTGAAGTAAGTAAACTTACAGAGATGCAGAAAAAAGATGACCCTTGCCACAGGGGAAGAGAGGTCAGAGGTCAATGTTTCTAAAATATCTCATTATCACATTTAGCAAAGATGTCAATGCATGGGTTAGAAATGAGTTTGAAGAACTAAACAAAAACCTCGTCTTTTATAAAGTTACTCAGAATCTCACAGAGATAGAAATGATGGAGGTCCTGTAACTGAAAAGAAACTGCCATGTAATATTGGAATGAAGATTAGAAGAAAGATGCATAAAAGTTCTCCATAGCATTGGATATAAATTACCCCTCTGAAAACCAAAGGGAAAAATGCTGACAAATTAAAGTGAGTGGCGCTTCTGGAATTTGTAAAGTTGACACCAGATAGAAAGAATTTTGTAGAGGAACACCTAGAAATCTAAGGAGGTAATATCAAGGGGCACGGTAACATATTAGATAATTAACATCATTTAAATATTTCTAATGAGTCCTGGTTAAGACAGTAAGAACTGAGCATAAACATGTTTAAGAACATAGAACCAAAAGAAATAAAATTTCATAAAATTCACCAGCTCATAAATTTTAGAGACACAGAAAACACCAAACAAGGTAAATACAAAGAAAAACACATCTGAACAAGTCACAGGAAAACTGCTAAAGCACAAACACAAAGAAAAGAAAACAGGCTTAGAAATTGCTGGCGAAGAAAAACAATACACTGCAGACAGCGCACACAATATAAATGAAGGTTGACTTCCCACCAGAAGTGCCTGAAACCAAAAGACAATCAACCAGTACCTTAAGTGACAAAAGGAAAGAATCTTTCCAGCAAAAACACCATTCAGATTACTTGTCAAAAACAAGGAGTTGGCAGATAAACGAAACCACAGAAGTTACTCAGCAAAGCCATATCTTCTCGAATTGCAGAAGAGGAATAATCCAAATACAAAAATAATATGTGAAAGAAACTTGGATCTATGGGGATAAGACAAAAGCATCAGGATAGGCAACTGAAGAATATATAAAAAACTATGCTTAAAAGAAAACTGACTACGTATGAGAAACATGTATAATAAGAAATAAAATGACAGAATGAAAAGATAGGTTCAGCTAGGTAGATGCAATTACACAGTTAAAAGTCGACTGTTCTTGCAAAGTAACAGGGGAATTTGGATAAGGAGTTGAAGAAAGAATGCTCCCTCATAGGACGTTGTAAGTTAAGGATGCGCAGTTACTTCCTTGGCACAAGTTCAAATCAGAGAAAACAATAAGGGAAGTAATGTCAAAGAATATTCAGACAATGTATTATTAGCACTCTCCAAAACACCATACCTATCCAGAGAATTTAGACATGAGGCATTCGAGAAATACATTGTTGTTTTTTTAAGCAATAATGGGAAAATAAACAGCAAGACCATCTCAATCCTATCTATAAGAGATAATAAATTTAAAGAAACAGACTGATTGAAAGTAGCAGGAGATAAGAGTATAATCTCTACAGACAGTAAGAGAGAATGAGAAAATTGGTGATACACTATTGATGTAAAGTATTAATATAGGAAGTTAGCAAGGAAATTTATAATGACAAAAGAGACAATTTAGATAAAAGAAGTTGTATTGTCAGCGATGGGCTCACACTCCTGGCAGGGTCTCAGGATACTAATCATGGGTGGCCACTACCTCAATCTCTGTACCGCCCTTACCCGAGCACATCCCATAGGCAGGACAGACTGTAGGTCAAAGGTTATGTGGCTGGGTTAGTATTCTAGTCACTCCACTGCAAGTCTTGCCTGGTCACAGGAGATGACCAGTTCAGGATACTTATCTGCTACTGCAAGGAGTTTTATCTAGGATCATTGTTTTAGCTTATAGGGTCCTGGAAGTTTTCCTTCTACTGGGCTTCTACCTGGCCAGAACTGATTAAAACTTTAAGCTAGGTGGTGGTTGTCAGAAACCATAGTCATGATGCTGTTAATCTTAAACACATTGGATGGACCTGGTGGCATAATCATCTAATTCTAGGTGAAGAAGCTGAAGTAGGAGAATCAAGTACAAGGCCAACCTGGGCTACTAGTGAGTGCTAGGCTAACCTAGACAATGTAGAACCTTTATCAAAATCAAAGAGTGAAAAAGAAGGCAGGAATATAACTTATAACTCAGATTTGGTTGGTAACCACAATGTTAAACGTGTTGCAAAGCAAAACCAAATCATTACTCAGCATTTCTTAAAATTAAAGCAGAAACTGACTGAAAACATAATTATTGAGAAGGATAAGGCAGGGAAAATTGAAAGATCTGTTTAACCCATCAAATAAGTAGTAGAAACAAATTGCCACAATTGACTTATAGAAAGCAACTTTTAAGCTACCTCCTAAGGATTAATGAACTTTGGTTGGTGTACTTCTTAAAGCAT
Organism: Bramus lutescens; assembly: GCA_001685075.1. Classification (NCBI taxonomy): domain Eukaryota; kingdom Metazoa; phylum Chordata; class Mammalia; order Rodentia; family Cricetidae; genus Bramus; species Bramus lutescens. The sequence goes on along the minus strand of LOEQ01001091.1, from coordinate 194,007 downwards.
TCAAATATTATGCCTATGCTTAAGGATATGAAGATGAACAATGAAGTCCAATAATGCCCCAGCCTAAATAAAAGAATATTTCCTTCCTACCTTCCTAGTTCTTTTCGAGTAGTAGAGAGAGAGAGAGAGAGAGAGAGAGTCTCTCTCTCTCTAGTATTTTCTAACATTCCCGATTTCTAGTCAGTTCTTGCATATTCCCCAATGCAGCTTTGCCTCAGGGATCAGCCTTCCTAGCCTCCTAGTAGGTTAAATCTGTAGGCACAGTTGCTACTGGGTAGAGATGGGCTGACTCAGTCTGTGAATCCTGACAATGTGAACAGAAGTAGGCAGAGACTATAATGGGTTTCCCAGGCAGCAGGTGAGCACTAGAAAATCAAACTCTCCATTATTTCTAGAACCCTTTATCCAAACTGAAGGATAATTGCTGTTCCTGCTTCAAATATTTTAAGTGAATAATAGAATATTTCATAAAACACCATTTCACTTACTTTCCTCTGTTGAAAAACAAACAAGTTTAAAAAAATCCAGACACTGTTTTTTAGTTACAAGTTTATTAATCCATTATCACGGTTAGGAAATTAGCACATTCTATCTCCTGCTGATTGGATTAGTGAGTAAAGCAACTGGGACTGGAATACCCGGGAAGATATTGGTATCCTGGGATCATTTATATCTCACTACTATTAAAATTGTTTATTCTGAGGCCGAGGAGACGGCTATTTGGCAACTCAAAAGGGCATCTTTAGAAAGTACTCTAAATTAGCAAGTTCCAGTAGTGGCATTGTTTTAAAATGAAAAAACTACAATGTAATAAAAAGCTTACTTCAAAAAGACAATTATTCAGTTATTCCTTAAACAGCTTCTTCATACAAAATAAGAAGACACTTTATGAATACTATTTTTACCACAAAGTTTGTTAGATGTGGGGGGAAACATAAAGAAAGCAATTATTGTGGCTTCAAGATGATTAATATAGCCAGAGGGACAGATGAGCGACAGAGCCATGATAAGATGAGATATTCGCGTAACAGACCGTTGTAAAATGCGGTGAGATCAGAGAATAGGACTTGCTGGGCAAGGCAGTCAGTGTTTTCAGTTAAAACCAAGGAAACAGGTTTAAATAGAAAAATTTTATTTTGAAACAAACTTTGTACAGTTCCCAGAAGGCTGGGATTATTGATCCAGGAGTAGGGACCTAATTCATGACACAGTATTGACAGGGAGATACACTGATATTGTTACTACTCGATGGAGAGCTAAGCATATGGCAAAACTGCCCACCAACTGACAACTGATGATAGCACCAAAGTGGCTAGTGGGGTTGACCACGATGCATCACTTCCTGCACGTTCATAGTCAAGGTGACAGACGGTCTCTTGCAGAGAGTTACACTGTGATACTCGGCTGCCACTTGCCATGAAAACTAGAAAAGTAAGTGTCTGGTATGTTCTACTTAGGTAGGAGCTACCTACTTTTTTGTTTTGTCTGAAGTTATCTGAGGACTAAACTTAAACAATTAATGAAAGGTTACTAAATACTGTAACCTAGTCTTTGGAGGAACCAAATGCACAAAATTGTATTTGCTAAATTGTAAGTAGCCTGTTACTGACTATGTGACTTCTGTAGGAGAAAAATAGAAGGACAATAACAAAGCATTCAGAGCAGTTTACGTTTTATCCGGGAGCAAGTGTGGGGAAACATCACTGGAATCTCATTTTTAAAATCACTGTGCTCGCGTGGAAGTCGCTTCATAATGTTTGGATGTGCAATGTCTGCACAGGCTCATGTGTTGGAAACACTGGTCTCCAGTTCATGATACTATATGAGAGGCTGTGGATCTTTTGGGAGGTGGAAGCTAGTTGAAGGAACAGGATCTGGGCGTGGGTGAGGTGGCTGGAGAGTGATAGTATGCCCATGCTTACTGCCTGCTCTCCCTTTACTGATTCAGCAAGATAAGGCAAAGCAGGGTCATATCAGTACTGGCATAGCCAAGAAGAGCCTCAATCACCATGCTTTCCACACCATGATGGACTCCACCCCAAACTGTGAGCCCAAGTGAACTCCCCATCCCCTTATGTTATCTTGCTATGTATTTGATTACAGTAACAAGAAAAATTATCGATTCAATGCTAAGGATGAGAGAATACACATTTTTCTCTAACTATTCCTGAGTTCATAGCTGGAATAGATTCCTGTAACCAAACACAGACTAACAAGAGAAAAATAAATCAACGAATTTACTTAATGTAGTGGAAGTCATGTGAGACAAACTTAAGACTATTGGCTAGAAGTCTGCTTTAAATAGCTTTTCAGCCAAATAATTTTAGGAAAGTAATGAGATAAATAAGAGCCTTCTATAGGCATGGATATTTAAAAAGGAGTAGAATAAAATCCTTAAGGAAATTTAAAGTTCACTTTTCTTCATTTTCAATATTCATTTGTTTATGAAACCACCCCCATTACTGTGTATGTGTGTGTGTATGTACTCCTAGAAGTAAATAAAAATCAAGGACAATTTTCTAAAAGTCCATATATTCTCTAGGATGCTATTCAGTTTTGATGCTCATGGAGGTTGCTTTAAGGGTTGCTTTTTGTCTGTAGTCCATTTTCCTCCTATTCTGTATAATTTGAATCCTTGATGGAGATATTGGTACTTGATGATAGAAAGATAGTTTGTCTGCATGGGTGCTGCTGAGAAACCACCCTAGAACCTGTCAAAGAAGCATCGAAATAAATAACTGACTGGAGATTTAGTCTCAAGTGTTAACTCTGTAATTGGGCCATGTGTTACCAATGAGCAGGCTTATCACTGATGACCACCTTCTCACACAGTCAATGCTCAAAATACTCAGCCATGACTTTGTAGCATGGTGCTGTCTTCTGTAGGAGCAAATGTATCTGTGATTTTCTTCAAGTGACAAAGTGATGTATCACCTCCTAAAAGCACTGCCATCTTTCTGGCAAGTTCCCTCCACTGGGAATGTGGACATTCCGATGGAGAAAAGACGAATCTAAGATTAAAAGAAGGGAAAGAACTTTTTTTTCTTAAGTGTGAGTTTTTAGTGAATTTAATAAGATATCTGGAGAACACAGTTAGTCAACCAGTCATTTTTCAAACCGTGAGTGAGTGGAGGCCCATTTTATTTTGTCACTGCCTCACAAAAGCACAAGGTATGCACTAATGGAAATGGATATAGAGGCAGGCTTAGACTGGGACCAATGTCATTACCCACATTTCTCCAGTCAACTCTCACCCCAGGAGGAAGTCACATTGAGTTATGCATTTTCTTCTCACCTAATTTTGAAGGAGAAACCTTCAGCATGATAAGTGGCTACTTTGTTTGCTTTTACTTATGCTCAGTTGCATAAGTAAACTTAACATTCAGCTGAACTTGAAATTCATATCTCTTAAAGTAAAAACAAGTTAGGAAACCAAGTTCCCCAAAGAACCTCCCTTTGTTGCTAGGAAATGCAGTGCTAGACAATGTGAAGATGAAAATAATGAGGCACGGAGTGGAACCAGAAGTGATTACCAAGAGACTGCTTTGCCGGAAAGAAATGTCAGAGACGTAGCAGCCTGTTCTGGGACTGAAGTCATGAATACTTACACACTGCTTCGAATTCCTGCCCCTCCTGCTGCATTAAAACTTATGATGACTGAAGATATCTGGATTTAGTGAAGAATAAAGAATTGCAGCCCCCCCCACACACCATTTGACAAAAAGTACTCACAATTTCTTCTCTGGTAATAAGCTTAAATGAACCACAAAATGCATTTAAATCAAAAGAGATATTTTAAAGACTAACAGATATGAACATCTGCTTTTAAATTAAATCTGTGAAAGCTACTGAGCTTCATTCAAGAGAAAAAAGAGAGAAGCAACTTATGGTCCCACCTGGCTGTGATGACCAAGAATCACAACAAAGATCACTTTTGGCAAGATAGCCCCAAAGGTGTGAAGGGAGCATTCATACCACGGCAGCTACAAACAGCTTCTAATTGGGGTTAAGGTCTACTCAAGGAGGAAAAATAATGTCTGATTCTGGAAAGCATGTGATTTTTTTTAAGAACAATTGACTAATAATCTGTTGTGTAAGTGTAAAATATTTTCTTTATTCTGTTGAGGGACATGTAATTTGTTTCCCATTTCTGGCTATTATGAGTAAAGCAGCGATGAACATGGCTGACAGTCTCCTTTTTCTTCTCTGGCCTCTTCTTTTTCTTCCTCCTCATACTCCTTCTGTTCTTCATGCTTCTGTTGTTTGGAGATGGGTTTCTACTTTGAAGCCCTGTTTAAACTCAGAATCACAATACAATAACATTCATTTTGTACTTGCTTCAATCCCTCCGCTTCTGTCTCCCAAGTGTTAGGAAGGAGCCATCACACACAGATTCTCTTTTGTTTTCTATTTTAATGCTTTGTATGCCATAATAGGTGATCAATGACCAAGGCCAAAGCCACTAGTCATATACTCCAAACTTTTCTTTGACAAGGCTTCATATTTTTAATGACTTGTCTGTCCTTTGAATGTATTGAACTTTTATTTGCATTAGACTGAAAGAAGAGAATATTCATTATTCTCTACATGTCTTCACAGCATATATTCTTCCACAGTCAATCTTCTAGCTATTGCTTTTCTCTTTTTGCAGAATGCAGAATTCAGAGTACCTTTCCCAGAACCAAACGAGAACACTTTTCACCTTAGTTGTCTACCTCAGTGGTCTCCACACTTGTATCTTGGTGGCGATATTAAGAGATTGCCTAGTAGGTACCAGGAAGTGACCACAGGAGCAGCAAGTAAAGTACATTTTGCTGGGGTGGGGAGCTACATCTAAAGAATTAAGCAATCAAGAAAGGAGATTCGATAGGTTGGAGTATGGCTCTATAATAAAGTGCATATTTAACATGCATAAAGCTTTCAGTTCCATCCCAAGTGATAAGAGGGGTAAGGATGAAGGGAAGAAGAAAGAGGAAGAAGGGAGAAAGAGAAGAAGAAGGAATTGTAAATCCTAATTCAAAAAATTTCTGAGTTATTTAGAATATAAATGATTTTTAAATTTTCACCAAAACGTGTGTTGTATTATTGCTTCCTTTATTTCCTATAAGACCTTCATAAACACTGAGATCTCCATGTTTGTAATGTAAATATCTACTTTAACTGCTCCATAGACTATTCCTAGAATGGAGTAAAACAGTTTAAAAAGGCTGTTAACATTTCCCCAGAATTGGGTATATAGGTAACTGGTAGAAGCCTAGCCTAGTATACATAACATCCTAGGTTATATCCTGCAGTAGTAACACAGTTCTGTAACCCCAGCATTTAGGATGTAGATACAGAAATATCAGAAGTACAAGGTCAACTTCAGATACACAAAGACCCATCGACAGTTTAGGATATATAAGATCTATCTAAAAAAAAAACAAATAAAAGCAAAATAAAGTTGAATGATTTAAATAGAAATCATCACATAGATTTCAGATTTGAATAGAAGATATATCTCTTTTCAGAAGCCACTCTGCTCTTCTCAAGAACTCTGGTGATATGTGTTTATTGAGTTCGCACTAGTAGTGGCCATTGTATTTTGACAGCTGAGTGTAAGCAACTATATTTTTAACAGAAAATCAGAACAGTTTTAAGAATCATATAAACATACTGCCTAATATACACAGGGCCAATTTAGCAAGGATATTTTGAATATATCGCTGATGCCCTTATCAGCTTACAGCAGAACTTGACAGGACAGATGTAGCTGGCCTAGATAACTGAAAGAAGCAGGGATACAATGAGTTGGAGCAGTAGGCAGAAAGGGTCACTGAGATTGTCCTCCATTTATATTCCATTTCCTAACGATGAATATCTAAGGCATAGAGTTTGTGATGTGCTTGATGGTAATGGTAAAGAATAGCAGCTACTGGACCAAAAGTTGAGTCATTTTTCCCCATTTCCTTTTCTTCTTTGATCCTGAATTTTGTTACATATATATGAAGGAAGATGGAGGCAAGGCATTGGACTAGGAGCTCATCTGAGGACATGCTCATTTTGCATTTTTATTATACTTTACCAACAGGATACTTAAAACCTGCTCTAATTTCCTATCATTTATTTTTACTGTAAAGACAGCCATAATGAAAAATCTCTCTGTGGTATGCTTGGTAGTGTGCCTCTAACATTCTGTTTATTGCATGAGAGTCTCCATGATGAAGCCATTGAAAACAATCAGGGTCTTTTCAAAAGAAAGAAATTAATAATCAATACAGTCCATCATTTACTTTGGAAGGCAAATGGTTTGTTATCTTGTGAATATTTTAATTGGCATTGTGTTACGCTATCAGTTTACTGAATTGCCACAACCAGGTCACTAATCTGTCTTTTCCTCCCTTTGATATTCAGCCATCAAGGTTATTTTAGGACATGGTTTTGTCTATTTCATCTGTTAGCATTTACTCTACCAGTCATCTGAAATACATTTTTTAAATCAAAATGTCAATAGCTTTAGGCATACAAAGTCTAAGAACAAGCACTATACACTGAATAATTTAGGAACCTACTAAACATGTATGGCAATATTTGATCTTAATAGAAAGTGAACAATGCCCCTGTGACATGCTAAGCACCTAGCAGTATTTTATGAGTGAGTACTCACAGTATCACTGTGACATCACCGCTTTTATCCCTGTGTGTTTAATAGAAGAGGAAACTGAGGCAGTTAAAGACTGAGTGATTATGTTTGCCTTCCTCACACCTAAGTTTTTTAAGGAAAAAGATTAAGTTCATGCTATTGTTTTAAAGATTCTTGCATTCGTACTGCACTGAAAATTAGTATTTACTAATTTTTTAGAAAAATTCAGAAACACATCAAAACAAAGGCCTCATTCCTCATACATGTATGCTAATGTATCTTTAAAAACAACAACAAAAACAAAAACAATGAAACAAGACCATGTTGTTTATATAACATTGGGAAGCTTCTTTTTGTACTTTTATTATAAACTTTTTAGTATTTTATTACAAAAGTTATTTTAAAATAACATTATTTATGTATCATTAAACATTTAAATTTAAGGCAAACACCAGTAACAAGTTGTCTTGATTAATAAGGAGATACACCATAGAATTACTTACATAACTCTCTTTATATCAGGGTAAACAGTTTTTTCTGCCCATCCTAGGTGTACTGGCTGATGTTCTAGAATTAGGTTCCTTCCCCACTCTTTCCCCATCCTTACTCTGCTTGGGTTTCTCTTCCTCCCCAAGAGTACATCCCCAGCCTTACTGTTAGGATTTCCCTTGCCCTCTTCTTCTCCGATTGTTTAAGGACAGTTTCTACAGAAAATACGGTAAGTGATCCAAGAATCTCTGGAAGGTAGGCTATCATGGAGATGTATAGAAGCTGAAAAGGAACGGGGAGTATGATGGACAGAATCACATCGACAAGATTGGGACCTGATTCCCCAATCCAAACAAACTAAAAACTGACCACGAGCGTAGTAACCTCTCCTGCATACTGAAGAGTGCGAAAACCAGGGAGGGCACTGCTGCAGAGGAAGAAAAGGATCAGGGACACTCAACTGATCATAAACAGAAGAGCTGAAAGTTCTTGAAAAGCCAGTCCAGGGTGGCATAAAAACGGTTAAAATGCTCTTCTAAAATTCTCCTTTGGGAGTTTCTCTGTTGAAAGGAAAAGGAATACTGTTTGTTTGCCTTAACATTTTACTGTGGTAGAATGTTGCACTCAAATTTGTTGGCAAGCTCCAAACTTAGACATAAAGTATAGCAGCTAGGAAGCTAATACAAATTGGTTGATTAACTCCAGGAAACTGAAAATAAGCAAATATTAATATGCATATGGCATTGGCTCGGTAATGGATAAAACTTCATGAGATAATTTGTGTGTGTGTGTGTGTGTGTGTGTGTGTGTGTGTGACTCAGCGTGAATTTGGACACATGGAAATGGAGAATGGAGAAGGCAGCTTTTAGAGGAGTAGTAATAAGGGGCTGGCTGTGAAATATAGAGAAATTATCTTTAACAGTAAAATAAATAAAATTATAGGTATTATTTATTTAAAAATAGAGATTCAGGATCCAACTGTGGTGGTTCATACCTATTATCTAAGCACTAGAGAAGTGGAAGCAGGAGGATGAGGAGTTTAAGACCATCCTTGGCTATCTAGCAAGTTCCAAGCTTATGGCACAAGAAACAGCTGAAGAAATTGTTACCGTTTATATTTAGAGCTACACTACCAATACAACTTGCACATGTGTGAATATGGTCATGTGATACTCTAATAAGTACAAGAAACACAAATGGCAGCCTTACACATGCATTCACGTGGAGACCCTACACATGTATTCACACGGAGACCTTAAACACATTTACATTTCTAGTTTTATTCTGAGAGTCAGAAATGATCCCTGTGCTTTTATCACCCTGGGCATGCCTCCCACCACACAGGGCCGCTTCTGCCAATCACTTTCCTTCAAGTCCCCCTAAGATATTCATTATCAGAGAACTGCTAAGTAGTTCTATCTGGAAACCTATACACAAGCCATAACCTGTCACATTTTACAGCATCTTTCTGAAAAGACCCTGTCCACCAGGGGCTTTGAGACCTATTCCTCTTTTCCCAAGAAATCCTTTTATATGGGTTTTGTCTGTCAGAAACCAGTCTCCCCACTGAATTATAAACATGATCTTGAAACCAGCTCCTTAAAGAGACTAAGTAGCCCCCACTTTTCCACTTCCCCACTCAGCCCACTTTCTGAACTTGTCCTCAACAGATCCGTCTCCATTTAATGCTAAAACTTCTTGAGAATGTGCCTGGGTGATAATTCAGTGCTTAAAAACATGTACTGCTCCTACAGAGGACCTGGGTCTGATTCCCATAACCCAGAAGAGAACTGGTAACTCCAGTTCATGGGGATTGGACACTTTTTCTGACCTCTGTGGGTACTGAACACACACACATGTTGCAAGGAGGACTGTTTGTTGGTTCCCGGCTGCCCAGCTAGCTTAAACCTGAAATAATCACAAAGAAACTGTATTAATTAAATCACTGCTTGGCCCATTAGCTATAACTTCTTATTGGCTAATTCATATTAATTTAACCCATTTTTATTAATCTGTATATCACCACGTGGTCATGGCCTACCAGCAAAGTTTCAGCACATCTATCTCTGGCAGCTCCATGGCATGTCTCTAACTCCGCCTTCTTCCTCCCAGCATTCAGTTTAGTTTTCCCTGACTACCTAAGTACTGTCTTGCTATAAGTCCAAAGCAGTTTCTTTGTTCAGTAATCATAATCACAGCACACAGAGGGGACTCCCACATCACATACATGCAGGACATACATGAACAAAAAACTCCAATACTTATAAAAGTTTTAAATCAATAAATCCTAAAAAAGTAATTTGAAAGAGTCGTCTATGCTATACTCATAGTTTAGTGTTTAGTTGTGCCCTGATTCTGTCAATAAATACATATTCACTTATATATTTCTTCACTGTATGCTCTCACCCATACCCTTGTTCCCTTCAATAAAATATTAATTTCATGAGCTCAGGAGAGTTTTTATTTGTACTTCTATTCTAGCACTCAGGAAACAGCATTTGTTCATCCAAAATATTTCTGAACACAGAATTTTAAAATCTTTATTTAAAAACATCATAGTGATTTTAAAAGACATTTTAGCACATAATATATGGTATATAGGGTCTGATAAATATTTGAATTATCCAATGTAAGCTTTAAAAATCTTGCACTGATATAAATAAGCAAATCAAATGTGTGAAACAAATGCAAATATATTCCACTATTTACATCACCATTTTGCATGTTATGAACACACCAACATAACATGATATAAAAATAGTTATGTATTTTGCAATATAAACAAAAGCAATATTTGCTAAATATCAGTTGTAACTGCCTACAAATTTGAATCTGCTTCCTGACAAATGTTGCAAGACCCTCAGGAAATACAAGCACATACATTTTTAGTTGAACAAGAAGTGCTTGTTTTTCTATATACGCGATGTGGTAAAATCATTATTAGGTTTCATCATGACAGAAACTTCACAAACTTAGGATGACATCTTGACAAGGTCTGTTTGTAACACAAGTCTCCGTTACATCACTTCCTATGTCTTGTTCCTCTTTGCCTTATTTTTTTTAATTTTCCCCACCTTCTTTACCTAGAGTATTTACAGAAGTCAAATGATGTATTGTCCTTAAAATTGATAACAACTTCAGAAAATAAAATAGTACTTAACAGGGTAATTTTTCTACCATCAATACCTTAGCCGTTATAATCTTATCACAGAGACCCCCAACTATGTGCTAATGACACATGCTCATGCATAGTGTTCCTTCTCCAGTTGCTGCATGTTAAAGACCATCATTCTTTGCTCTGTCTAAGCATGAGAACTTTAAGAGGTCATAAATTAATCTGATGGTGGAAGACACATAAAGAATGCAAGGACAACTCTGTGATGTGTGCATGTGTGCCTAGATACACACAAAAAAATTTGACTGTATTATGTACACCCTTCAGTAGAAATGTGATGTACATGTTTCTTCATTTGTTCTTAGTTATAGATATTTAAATGTGCTATAAGCCTTCAATATCCACAGGAGATTAATTCTAGAACCCTGATGTGTGTTGCAGACTTTATAGCTGTCCAAGACATTTTTTGTTTATTTTTTTACATTTTCTTTATTATTATTAAAAATTTCCACCTCCTCCTCTCCTCCCATTTTCC
>LOEQ01001091.1:169429-182658 GCA_001685075.1 Bramus lutescens | reverse complement strand
GAAGAGAAAGTGGGAAGTATTCTACAACACGTGGGCACAGGAGACCACTTCCTACATATAACATCAGCAGCACAGACAATAAGGGCAACATTGTCAAAGACATTTTAAGAAAATTGTTTAGTATTTGCATATATACTATGCATATTGGCTGTGTATTTTAAACCATGTCTATATTACTAAAATACTTGTACAGTGTAAATAGAAAGTAACTGATTATTATATTATATTGTTTAGGAGATAATGTCAAAAATATCGATGTAATTTCACATGATTTTTTTCAAATATTTTCTGTCTAAATATTATTGAATCCACAAGTGCAGGAAGCATGCATGTTGAAAGCCAACATATTTAATATGGAAGTTTTACACATCTCCAAAAGATCAGTCTATAATCTTGAGGATGTGTTATTTGGATATATGTAGCAAAGATATTTAGACTTTTGAACCAAAGTAGCTAATTTTCAACCTTTCATTTGTTTAAAGGCATATTCATTTATATCCATATGTATATTATGTGTGTGTGCATGTACATACATATAACCTAGAAATTACTAAAAATTTGACACTGTTTATTAAATATTTAACAGCATTCCTCAACCAGATCTAGGCCAGGATAGAACTGAAAAGATTCTACATAAACAACAAAATTATATTGGATTGATTTTATAGTTAGACAAACTTTTGTTGACACTTGTTCAATGAGACCTAGAAAAAAGCTATCAGAACTGTGGCTGGGGTGGGGAGGTAGCCTATACTGTTGGGTATAGACTTCTGGTGACTTAGAAGAGCTGGGGTGTCCACTGTGCTGTCACGTCTCACGTACTCCTTGTACAAATTCACCTGCCTTTTCCTGTGCATTAGAACTACTTACGAAGAGATGAGGCTGTGCTTACAAAATCTCAGGGCAGTCTGTGTGTGCCCTTTACATTAGGGTTGCCGCCAGTTTACTTCAGACTTTGTCATGTATAAAAATGACCATCTGTCCCTTTCCTTTGCATATAACACTGTGTGAGGTCCTAACAGCAAGCAAACACTGGCTTCTTTCTGAAACAGCACACACTGTATGAGGATGCTATATGACCCCTTCCTAAGACTTTGAGTGGTTAAGATGCCTAATTTGAAACATGTTTAAGACTCTTTCAGTACCACAGGTGTCATGAAACTACTCTGTATATGCTGCTTAAATTACATTCACAATTTATATTGTCTCTGCAAAATCATTTACCCAGTCGGGTCTTCAGATTTCTGCTCATACACTTTAGTATAAATTAAGTGTGTGTGTGAGTGTGAAGTCAAATGTTCATATATAGTTACAAGGGATGTTAAGAAAGAAAGCTAATGGGGTTAAGGAGATTACTAGAAACTAGGTGAAAGGTATTGCATCTGAGATTTTTGATTAAGGCCTTCTCAGAGATTAGGATTAGAGACAAAATGACAATTATATGAAAGCAAAAGTATCTCAAGATATGGATAGAGTACACCTATCACAGAAGACATATGAGATAAGAATAAGATAATTGTGTGTAGTGCAAGGGCATTGCCATTATACTATGTGCATCTGAAGGCCAGAAAGAACACAATCTGCTGATGAAGTTGCCTGGAATCTAAAACAAGGCTAAAAAACAGAAAGTGCTCAGTAATTTCTCAGAAAAACCGAATGTTGAGCCTGGAATTCTCCCTCGGTTTGGTGTAGAGCCATGGCAGGATTTAAGATTTTGTTCGGGTTTCACAACTAAAACCTTCCTTTCTTTACCAAAAGGTCAGAGCCAGCCTAAGACTCCTACAGTTCTTAGCCCAGACTTTGTAATACAGCTAGTGAAATTCTTTCCATAACCCAACAACTCATGACTCTTTCTTTCTTCGTTTTAACCTCCCCATGTTGTGTTTGTTTGTTCATGTATATTTCAGTGTGTAGGACATAAAGTATGAATAAAAGGTCTTGCTGGAACTAAAAGTCCAAAATATGTCTTTAAAGGAAAAAAAATATGACTTCATGGGGAGAAAAAAATTTTCCCAAAAATGATAGCCTTCAAATTATTTTTTATTGCAATCAATATTCCAGATATTAGACGCCACCTCATTGTCCCATACGCTATCTTCCAAGTTTGAATATTCAGATATCTTTATGAGGGAACCCTCCCTCTGAATGCCCTTTGCTTTGTTCAGACCTATGAGAACAAATACAAAGAAGCTAAACTTGATTTATCACTTGAGACAACAACCCAATTTACTTAAGCAGCCAGAGGAAAGCCTCTGCTGAGTCCCACCGATCAGTCCATGAACGCAAGCTTAATAAGTGTGGAGCTGCTCCTTACTGGCCCTGGCAGTCTGACAAATTTCTGGGGCTGGGGTGTGTACACAAATGACAAGAACAACAAGATGAGCTTGTGTTCCAGGTGTGGGAAAGGAACGAATGAGTGTTGCCAAGCACACCCAGAAATGGGTGATTCCAGTGACACTTAGGATAAAACCTGCTAATAGCAAAGGACCTACTAGAATTGAAGAAAGATTAGGGTGTGGGCTGTAGCTGAAAGAATCTAATGACATTTTATTTCTCCTTTTCTCCTCTTTGTATAAGAAAAAGGACCCGCATGCATGAATGGAGCAGGATGTTTATCTTTTTCCTTCAGGTGGGCTCCACCCAGTACTTACGAATTTTGGAAAACATGTTGGAGCTAATTAGTCATGGGTGAAATTAGTCCAAGCAAATTAATCACTGGCATGGACTGCAGAGTTACAGCACTCTGTGGTTCTGAGATTATTCAGAGGCTCCTCGTGCTTTCCTATTTTCTATTACAGTGAATTCATCCACGATGCTAAGGTGTCTTGCTAAGCAATTAGTTACATTTTCCTACACCATTTTCTTGTTATAGTCCCAGCCCATCATCCAGGGAACACTTACTTTGAGAAAAACCCTCCAGATTTCACCATTTTTCTCTATGTGAGAAATTACTATATAGTGAGTAGAAATACATGCAACACCTCCCTCTCTTCCTTGCTAGGTACATTCATCAAGAATATTACTATATTATGTGATTTGGGGATACTTTTTGTAAGCCTTGAAATCAGAAGATGTGCCAATGACTATATTTCTTCTGCCATTTTCATTAAGTGTCCCTAAAGGGATTAGAATTAACACTTGTCAGATTTAGTTTAAAGACCAGACTGTTAGGACAAGAAATAGAAGTTCAGTGGAGAAGATTCATGACTAGAATAAATATGAAAAAAACAAAATTCCATATATGCAACCTCTTAGTGAAATCTGCAACGGTAGCATTTCATGCGTCTTTTCTGTGGGTTTCTAACCTACAAGTTCTGTAGGTCTCATTATGGCTTTTTATAAATGCTTCTGATGTGTCTGGATTGTATAAAGTCACAGAGCTAGAAAAGGATTTTCTCCCAGTGTCTAGGTATCCCCTATGTCCTCATTTTCCTAGCCCTATGCTTGCCCTATATTTCTGCACTTCCACACGTCCTAGGTAAGGCTTAATGTGACAAACAGATACATTCAGACCATCCATACCAGAAACTTCTCCTAACCATGATTTTTTTCTTATGAGCACAAAGTATAGTAACAAGTACTAGTATGTCAACTATGCTCCATATTTTAACGTGAGAGAGACCACGGGAAGGAACCATGCACCGTCAGCACAGGACAGTCTGAGAAGCCACAGTGGAAAGTTTTTCAGCATGCATTCATTAGGGATGTAAGAATCAAGTTCTTCGTGCTTTCATTTCATGAAGGATGAAATGGAGAAACAGGCTCTAGTTTGTAATATGCTAAGCTTGGACTGTAAATGTGTCATGATCTTGGATCCTCCTAGCAAAAGTGACAGGTGTGCATTTAATAGTTTGAACTTGCTAGTAGACAAGTATGTAATAAAAGCACATAAGCATGTCTTCTAAAATGCTAAATCAGAGATGTAACTAGCAATATATTGAAAACTCACACTGCTCCAGCCCAAGGACACAGCTAGGATCACAATGTTCATGACTCCAGCTCCAGAAAAACTCAGTGCCCCCTTCTGGCCTCTGTGGTTTCAGAACACATGTGTCAGATTCTCACACAGACACACATAAATAAAAAGTAAAACATGAGTCTTAAATCCTAGTGGTCAGAATGATAACTAAATTTATTGACTCAAGCTAAAAGCCTAGCTGTGGGTAATTGGTCCTTGAACACATAGGAGACTATAGAGTTAATCACCATTTCTCTATCTCCCAGTGACTTCATAGACTGTCTCCTGTTAGTCAATCCCACCCTCAGAATGGCCTTTCCAGATAAACAGTACCAAAGGGACTATCTGAGATTGCAACAGGACTTCAAGCATGCTTCCTGTTTCACATCCGAGTTGAGAAAAAAAAGTCTTTAAGGAGAAATAGACATCAAACTGTAACCCTTTGTGACCAAGCACTTGCACAGACTTATGTCCATGTCTATCTATAAACCCACCTCTGCTGGCTGGGATTCTGTATGCTGATGCCTGTATCATAGGGAGGACATGGCATTGCCATGGGTCCCACTCCACCTAAACCAAAGAAAGTTACAGAGTTTAAAGTCAGGGGATTGATGGAATGAGTTTGGGGAAACTTCCACAATACTCACTGTAATTGTGTCATTGTTTGACATCAAGAGTTATAAGAAGATTAAAATGTAGGGGACACACACACACATATGCAAAGTAACTTAAAATAGATGTATAAAAACTAAATAAATCAGATTTCTATATGTATTTTTCACATGGGAACCTTTATTTAAAGTAAATGTATATAAAATGACTGCATTTAAAAATAACATAATTAACAATTCAAAGATTTTAGTCCTATTTTCTTTCTTTTTGGCATGAAAAAATAGGGAGATACTCATGCATGCACAGAGGAAAAGAGGGAAGGACAGAGGGAAGGAGAGACAGATGTCAAGATCCGAGCATTCTAAATTAGAATGCTGCATACTAGGTTAACATAGTTCGTGGTCTTCATAGATAACGTTGGCAATACAAGAGACATAAAACCGTGTTTGCACAGGGGCCCTGCAAATCTTCTCTCTATCGTTCCAATTTTAGCATATGTACTGCCAGCACCTTCATAGGATCAGACTAGGCCCTTGGAATATGGGTGATACTTCCGCGGGCCCACTGGCAATGGGACCAGGATTTATCCCTAGTCCATGTATTGGCTTTTTGGAACAAACTCCCTACGGAGGCAGCCTTGAGACAGGGCTGGGGGAAGGGTTGGCTTGGTCCTACCTCAACTTGATATTCCAGACTTTGTTGACCTACCCTTTCTGAGCAGTGGATGGAGGGGTGGGGTTGGGTGGAAAGGAGGTGGGGGGAGTGAAAGGGAAGAAGGGAAGAGGAACTGAGATTGAAATGTAAAATGAAAAAATCCAAAGCATGTTTGCTTCCAGCCTTGCCTAGACATAAAGTAGCTAAATAATTTCTTATGAAGAACATTTTGGACTTTAATTGTCAAGGTGTGTGATGAATCTTTGTCCTATTCCCTGTTGGAACAAGTCTCTAGCCTCAGGCAATTATGCAACAGTCCCAAACCTGCCAAGTCACTGGACCAAACACCCAGATTCTATCTCTCTGACTAGACTGTCCCTGTCTGGACGACTCTTCTTTGGTGCTCAGCCATATAATAACCAAAGCACACTGGTTCCAATCCCTCAGCCCATCCACTTTCTGTGCCTCATTTCTCCTGCATGAGTCTCAAGCCTTCACCTCTGACAAGTATAAAATCACCCCATACACTAGTAAATTCTTGAACAGTGTTTATCCTGGAGCATTAGGAATTGTTTCACTTTTCATTTGTTATTCTAACCCTACTGACTCAGTTAATGAGAAAGACTCCTTTAAAAATGGTGATGAAAGTGATGCTAATATTTCTTTTAAAAACATCTCCGTGCTATTTATTAGGGACTTAGGGTAAGCGTGGAGGAAATGAGTGCACTCCTCTGTATTTAGAACAGAAGGAATGCTCTTTTTTCACTTCCTAACTGCGATTCTACAGGAGAGGCAACAGAAAAACTTGTTTCAATGCTGGTGCTGGCAGGTTGGGCAGACACCATCCTGGCATAGTATTGATGCTGTCCTCAGAATCTGGTTCAAAAGCAGAAGACCACTCTGCCCTGGAAAAGTTACAGAAGTCTAGGGATCAAATTACCACAATTATTTCAAACACTGGTTTTTCCATAGTGGAGGCTTCCTTTGAGAAACAGAGATGAAAGCACATTAAATGTCCTGAATTCTTTCTGCAGTCCTGTAAATGTTTCTCCTTTTGCCCGCTCTCCATTCACTTCACCGGGTTCTATGTGAATGTCACTATCTAAATATATAGGGACAGCAGGCACAGGCAGATGATGTACTGATACAGGACATTCAAACAGCTGATGAGAATCATCCACTCTTTCTCTCCAAAGGCATCCTTGGAGATTTCCACAGAATTTAACTTGCTAAATATATTTAAATATGTAGTATTTGTTTAAAGTAGAGATGTTGTACTGACCCCAGGATTATGGCACTTTCAAGTCTGAAGGAACCCAGTTAACACACAATGAACTCAGAATTGACAGAATACAAAAGTATCTGTAAGTCACACTAGCACACATGTGTGAAAGATTATCATGTAACACACATTGTTCAATGCAGACTAAGAAGGAAACATAAAAGACTCACAATCTTAAGTATTATGAGAATAGAACCAAAATACTCCAAGTTCAATAAGTCTATTTTCATCTGAATTTTAGAAACTTCAACATTATCAGATTGTGTTTGATTTTTACTTTTAAAGGACTATTAACAAAAGAGAAAACTCTAATGACCTTCTAGGGCTTTTAAATTTAAATAATTCAATTTTAGAGAAGGAATTGCTTTCATACATCCAATTTTTCAAATTTAAAAGGGAGATAGACAGAAACCATATGCTTACAGTATCCTAGTTAGGGTTACTGTTGCTGTAACAAAACATCATGACCAGAGTAGCTTGGGTAAAAGAGTTTGGCTTACACTTCCACAGCACTGTTCAACACCAACGGAAGTCAGTACAGGAACCCAAACAGGACAGGAACCTAGAGACAGTGGCCGTGGAAGGGAGCTGCTTCTGGCTTCCTCCACATGGCTTGTTCAGCCTGCTTTTATACAGAACCCAGGACCTCCAGTCCAGGTGTGGCCCCACTCACAATGGGGTGGGCCTTCTCATCAATGCCCCACAGCTCAATCTTATGAATCTTATGGAGGCATTTTCTCAACTGAGCTCCCTCTTCTTTAAAGACCCTAGCTTGTGTTAGGTTGACATAAAACTAGCCAATGCAGTAAGCAATGCTTCTGACACATAGGTTTAAACACATATTCAAAAGTTAATTTTAAAATGATTTTGTAACATACGCAGTGAGCTTGAAGGAAATCCAGCCCAAATCACTTTAGCTTGTGTCTCATTGTTTCTGCTAAATAAGAAATTGGATATTAACTTTCACACTCATGTGGGGATTGATTATACCAAAAAAATGACTTAGAAATAAAATTGTTTGCCTGGGGCATGGTGGCACTGATTTCAATACCAGCTATTGAGAGACAGAGGCCAGTGTGTCTCTGTGAGTTCAAGGCCAGCAAGGTCTATATAATTAGTTACAGGTTGCCAATGCGACATAGAGAAAGACCATGTCACAAACAAAAAATACATCCCTTAGAAGGGCAATTTGGTTCTAGATTCTATTGTTATGAGGATTATGTGTTCCAGTGTGATCAGTTTTACCTTTTATATTCCTAAATAAGGTAGGTGACAGCAGCCTGGTGTGATCTGAATATTTTTTTTTTGCTTAGGTACAAATGATATCAATCTAAATTAGTTGTCAATCTAAGCAATTGAAGAAACATCTGTTTGTGATGAGAAATAACATTTGTATTCTGGTTTATATGTTTGCTAATCTCTATTTTGAACTGTTCTATTATCTGAAAGGCTGGAGAAGCTTGGGTAATAAGGTGTATGCTGTTCAAACATGAGGATCTGTGTTCAACACCTTGAATCCGTCTTTTAAAGAAGGAAAGGGAGAAGATTGGTGATGTCTTTAGAATCCTGGTACTGAGAAGGCAGAGAGGTGCACCCTGAATCTGCCTGGCTGTCTAGCCACGCTTATCTGTCAAGTTCCAGGCCAATGAGAGACTCCATAACAAAACCAGATGAATGGAAGCAGAGGAATTCCCATGTTTGTCTACTGGCCCCCATCCTTATGCACAGACACGCACACAGAAAGAAAGCCGCACAGTATGAGAGCTTTCGAATCTGAGACAAATGACACAAAAGATGAAATGAGAATGGACACCATTTAGGAGACAAGAGTCAGTGTTTCCAAAGAAAAAGTGAAGTATGTGAAAGCCAAGATCCACCTTTCAAAATCCACAAGGGGATGGATTAAAACAAAATCTTATCATATGAAAATAATAAATTTGTAATGTTTTAATTTGGCTTAACATTTTGGTTTCTTAGCCCTTTTTCTCATATTTCTGGTAGCTCCAGGTTTCTTGTCCATCACCAATGCCACTGCAGTTCTGCTCAAGTAAGCGTCTCCTTTTTTACTTTTGTTTTCTCTTCAACTCTCTCATGATTTTTCTTTTCCAGGTGTAGACAGGGATGGACTGGAAATCGATGCCACATCAGGTCTAATCCTTCTAGTGCAGGATTAATTTACACACAGAATTGTAAGTAACATTATGAATGAAAACAGATGCTTGGGACCTTTAATTTTTTCAATCATGTTTATCTTTTTCATGGCTTTGATATTCCAGACATATGGACTCTGCTGGGTATCGGATTTGGGTTCCTCGTGACCCATATTGCAGTGGCCATCTTGTATTGTCTTGCAAACAGAAGAATGATGAGGTAAGTCAGCCATCTTGCTCTGACATGAACAGCAGGAAAATCCTGAAACATTTCATCTCCTATGCTTTCCTTTCACCCTTCATCATGTGGAAGGAAATTTTATGTTTCCATGCTTTGGGGCATCTCTGGAAGAAGCAGTAACTACTTTCCAATCAAGAGTTTCATTTTCACTTACATTGGATCCTTTCTGATGGCATAAAAGAAAGAAAACAAGATATCCTCCAAGATTGAAAAGATCTGGTTATATTGTATCCTGATGGTTACCAGAGAAGGCCTCAGATCTGTAGGGAAGAACATTTTCTAGCTTACACAAAGAGGCTGGCCTCTTGGCACCCATATTCCAGGCCATACGCCCATCCCCCACGCAGCACAGAGTCCAAAAGCAAAGATCAACTGGACCTAAAAGCTGGGTCCATGTCTAACTTTTACAATGCACAGGGCTATTATGAATGCTTGAGTTTCCAGCTTATCGCACCTCTTCCCTTCACTGGCATAAGCTATAGGCCACACAAATAGCAAGCAGAGCTGATTTCACAAACTCATCAAGACAAGGACTCACTTTTAAGAGCTATAACTTGTTCTGAATGCCTTTGTTGGTGGTCATCTAGACATGTGACACCATTATGTCACAGAGTGGTGGATGATGAGCCATTATCCTTGAATCATTCCTATGTCCTGCTTAATGAAATCGTCTCAGGTCTCCAGCTCTAATCATAAACTCTAATCTTATTGGTCAGCAAATATCCATCTTCACATCATGAATTAAGGGGAATCTGTTATAAAACTATGCTGTGCATTATCAAAAAACATATTTTAAATCTATTCTGATCAATGGGTTTGTATTCATGAAGCATTTTTCAATTGTTTTATATATTCATAAATATTACCAGGCAATATTTGTAGACAGATGTGAATGAGAAGAAGTTTGGACTTAAAAGAGTTTTTAAGATAAAGGAAGAAACAGACTCTTAAATCTAAATGAAACCTTTGTTGTGTGTAGAAACACATATATACATACATGAGTTGAGATGCTCCAATTGTGTGTAAGTGGTGGAGGGGGATAGATGTTGGCCTAGCAAACTAGAAACCTGGAGAGCAGCTGGCAAACTGCAATTTCCAGCCTGAGTTGAAGGTGCAGCCTTGAAACCAAAATCCATAGCACGGGCAAGCAAGGAGGAAACTCGGGCAGGATTTCTATATTGTTGTCTTAAGGGAGAAATTTTTCTTCTTGAGAAAGTTTAGTCTTTTTCTTTGAGGGCCACCCACATTGTGAGTAAGTAAGTAAGTTTAAAAAAAATCTTTTATTTAACCTAAAACAAATTGCTTTACTTAATGACAGTAAATTTTGAATATATCTAAGCAAATGCTTTTCCAGAAGCACTTAGATCAGTATTTGATCAAACTACTGGTGGGACACCCTAACCTGACTCCAGCGACACATCAAGTTAATGAGCATGCTGTATAAAGAGAGTGTCATCCTCAGTTCACACCTTCTCTTGTTCATGCCGGACCCTCTGCCGCATGAGGCTACTCACAGATTTTGTTAGTGGTTTTATGCTACACTAAGACAGTCATGAGTTCTTTCTCTTTCCTGTTTATTTGTGTGTTGTTTGTGTGTATTCATGTAGGTAAGTGCAGATGTACATGCATGTAGTGTGTGCACATGTGTAAACGCCAAAAATGAACACTGTGTATTTTTCTCAACTGTTTTCCACCTAATTTATTGAGGCAGGATATCTCACTAAACCTGGGGCCTAACTCATCAATTCAGGCAAGTTTGATTCCCTATCTCTCTACACACTGACCACTTCACACAGAGGTTAATAACATATGCCAAACTTCCCGGCATTTTGCATGGGTGCTGGGATCCAAACTTGGGTCCTCAAGCGTTTGTCACAGGCACTTGGCTGATTTAGCTGTCATTTCCTCCCTTTCATCATATTTGATATTCAGTTGCACACCGTCCTTCCCTACACTCTTCACCTCTGTTCTTTGTTAAACTCTCCTTTTATTTTCTGATCCAACTTATTTTAATTTGCCCTCTGTTTTTTAGATGGTATTTGGTATTTTAAATGACTCATGAAAAATTCATTTCCACACACAGGTGGAATCTAAATATTATCATCAAAGAGGCCATAACCAGAGAAAAATCCACAAACAAAAATAACAACAACAAAAATACCAAACTAACAGATTCATAGTAACCCCTTAGGCAGTCAAGGGCACCTTGGCAGCTTCCACAGGGTAGTTAGTTTCTTAAGACCCAGCTTCTATTTCTGCCTACAACATGAAAACAAGTCTAACTAAAGAGAGCTGTGCTGTTCAGGTCTGAACTGGGAGATTCATCATCCTCGGGTCCGATGTAAAGGCTGGGGTGAGAAAAGGAGAGGGGAGAAATGGTGGTTGCTATGGGCTTCAAAGAGGACTCGATTAAATGTTGAACATGAAGAGTGGACACAGCGTTATGGCCATGATGTGATGATAGAAGTAGAGCGGGAAGGACGGCAGCTAATGGAATGTGAAGGAAGTGAAAGATGTAGCAATCAGATTGCCAAATATAACAGGAGTACATTCATGGTATTTGACTTTGTGTTCCTTTGTTTGTGGCTTTCTTTGTGACACAGCAGACTCTGCACATTCTAGAGTCCAGTCCCTCCCAACTCTTTTGTGTGTTTTTTTTCTGCTTTTATTTATTTTTTTAAAATCACTTTCAAAGTAGGAGGTTTTCTTAGTTTGTGTTGGCCCTCACTCCACCTTCCTGGCTCCCTTTATCCCAAATCCCTCTTAAACTCTTCTTACCCAATATGAACCCTCCCACTTTCAGGTCACATGTGTTCTGTCTCCCCACTTTTCCCTGAAAGCTTCATGTTCCCCTTATCATGGGCGTGGACTCCTTTCCTGTTTCTGTGTTCGTGGTGTCTACACTCACCCACACCCACATAAATAAGACACACTTGGAAACAAGAAGCTAGGCTCCTCAAATGAGAAAGGAGGCATGGCATTTGTCTTTTTTTAGCCTGTATCACTTTGCTTAATATGATATTTTCCAATAGATTTCAAGATTTTCACTTTTTCTTAATTCAGCTGACTTGGATAGTGGGTAAATGTGTCCCTCATGACTCCATGTGTACCCCTCCAGAGGCTTGGCACTGGATTAGGGAGAATGACCTCCCCTGATACAGCAGGACCACTCTCTGATCAAGGACAGCAAAAAAGCTACACTCCCAGGCTAGAACTTTCAAACAAGTCCTGCTGTCTTTTTTTCGAACTCCCTATTCTCTTTGTTCTCTATGTGTATTCTATTTCTGATATTCTAAATTTACTCCAAATGCTTAGTCCACTTTTCTACCAAGCCCCAAACCATTCAAGACAGTATTCTCAGTTTGTTAATGATCTGCCCATCCGCTCACTTCACAGCTCATCAAAGGCCAACGAAGATCACACTCACCCACTAAAGGCGGAAAATCCTCAAAGGAACCTATTTTAACCCAGTGAGATGGTTCAGTGGGGAAATGAGTTTGCAGACAAGACCGATGACCTGAGTTTGATCCCTGGAAGCCACAGGGAAAAGGAAGCAAACTGAGTCCTTCCATTTTTTCCTCCGACCACAGGCTCTCTCACCCTGACACACATAAAATTATAGAGGAACCAGTTTAACCCAGTCCGTATTGAACTAAAGGAACCACTGCTGGAGGTTTCTCGGGGAACTTTCTCAGGGAACTCCAGCAAAATGGCTTCAGGGGAGTCATCCTACAGATGATCATATTTCCTATAAACTCATTCAGAAGAAAACTGATTTAACATGCCTCTGGTATGCAGCAACTCCACTCTCATGTGCTCTCCTCAGATGACCCCTTCTTCATCTCGTATATATTTTAAATATCATGAAAATTAATTGGGGAGGTGAGGTAATCCCTGCTGGGGAGCAGAAGAAGGGTAATCTGAAAATGGAGTCACCAACCCCCATGGAGGTTTGTTTAAAATATTTGAGGTAAGCTACAATGAAAGAGGAGAATGAAATACATATTTACCAATATATCCCCCTCCTTCAATTTCTCGTTTCTTGTTTCCTTCCCCTTTTCTCTCCCGCTCTCCCCCTCCTTCCTCCTTCCATCACTTCCGCTGTATTTTCTTCCTTACTCCTCAGCACTCCATCTCTCCTTTCCTGGCTAGAGGACAGGGCTCTGTTTTTACTTAGCCAGATCTTATCATTTCTGTAGTTTTAACTAGTTTGACATTTTTGGTATTTCATGAAATTATTATTTGTGTGTCTGCTATATGTATATGCTCACATGGGTATGGGCACCTGTATGTATCTGTTCATATGGGTGTGGAGGTGTGCCTTGTGTGGGC
>LOEQ01001091.1:156752-169004 GCA_001685075.1 Bramus lutescens | reverse complement strand
AGGTGTGCCTTGTGTGGGCACCTGTATATATCTGTTCATATGGGTGTGGAAGTGTGCCTTGTGTGGGCACCTGTATATATCTGTTCATATGGGTGCATAGGTGTGCCTTGTGTGGGCACCTGTATATATCTGTTCATATGGGTGTGTAGGTGTGCCTTGTGTGGGCACCTGTATATATCTGTTCATATGGGTGTGGAAGTGTGCCTTGTGTGGGCACCTGTATGTATCTTTTCATATGGGTGTGGAGGTGTGCCTTGCATATGTAGCCACGTGTGGAGAGAGGCCAGGGGTCCATGTAAGATGGCTTCTTTGATAACACCACACTTGCTTTTAAAACTTATTGTTTAAAAATTTCATATATGACCATAATGTGTTTTTTAATCAAATCTCTACCTCCCAATTCCCTCCTTTCAATTCCTCTCATACAGAAGTACCCATTTCCCCTCACAACCTCCTGTATTCTTTTTAAAATCTACTAAATGAATTCAGTGCTGTCAGTATAAATATTGTTTAGCCCCATCCACTGGAATGTGGGCAGCCATTCAGGGACAACACCCAAGGAGAACAGACTCTCCTCCAGTGGTCACCAATGGTTAGTAGCTTTCCAGAGAGGGAAGGACTTTGCTCTGGCAATTCTCTCCCTCACCACACTGAACTTTTGACAGGCTCGATCTTGCACAAGTCAGGTCCTTTCAGTCACAGCTTCTGCGAGTACATATGTGTAAGGATGTGCCATGCTAGATATATGTGTAAGGATATGCTGTGGCTGGAGATGTGTGCAAAGGTATGCCATGCCTGGAAGTATGTGTGAGAACATGTCAGGACTGGGAATGTGTGTAAGGATGTGCCATGACTGAA
Organism: Bramus lutescens; assembly: GCA_001685075.1. Taxonomy (NCBI): domain Eukaryota; kingdom Metazoa; phylum Chordata; class Mammalia; order Rodentia; family Cricetidae; genus Bramus; species Bramus lutescens. The sequence goes on along the minus strand of LOEQ01001091.1, from coordinate 168,146 downwards.
GATTTGTATAAGGACATGCTGTGGCTGGAGATGTTTACAAAGATGTGCCATGCCTGGAGATGTGTGTGAGAACATTCCATGACAGAGATGTGTACAAGGATGTGTCATGAGTGAGATGTGTACAAGGATGTGTCATGCCTGGAGATGTATGTGAGAACATGCCATGACTGAGATGTGTACAAGGATGTGTTATGACTGAGATGTGTACAAGGATGTGTCATGACTGAGATGTGTACAAGGACGGGCCGTGACCAGAGAAGACTTTCACAGCAGTCGTTTACTGCCTCCAGCTCTTCCAGTCTCTCTGTTGTTCCTCAGGATGACGCCTCAGTCTTGTGGGGAGGAATAGGAAATAGATGAACAACTGCTACTCCAGTCTCTTATTCACTACACATTTTCTTGTTGTATGTCTCTCTATTGACCACCATCTAATACAAAAAGAAACTTCTCTGATGGAGACCAAGAGCTTCACTAATCTAAGGGTTAAAAGATGGTTATTTAGGGAAGTTGAGGGGCAGTTTAATACTATGTCCCTTTACCAGAGTAATATTAGTATTTTCTGCTCTAGGGGCTATGACCTATACAACCAAGAGTTTGGAACATTTTGTCTTAATCATCATATATGAGGTTGATAATGCCTATCCCTGATTTCAGAGGCTATCAGAAAATAAAAACACATTTCCAGATAAGGACTGACTTCCTTCACATTGCTGGTCAGTGGGGTCTCAATGAACCCCAATAAATACAAGCTATTACAATTGCTCCTGACTACCCACCAGAACTTGTTATTAAGATTTTGTTGTTGACAATACCATATACTGACTTGAGTCATAGTAAATAGAGAAATCAAGCTTGAACTGACCTAGAAGCTTCATCCTTACAGCTCAATTTTCAAAGTGCTAGAAGGTGCTATGCAGAACATTCTAGTATGGGAAGAAATAAAAGTATTCAATAGTCTTAACTAGCCATAAACCATTCAAGTTGCAATAGACACCACCCAATCAAGATTTGCTCATTGGATGAAGAGTTGCATGAACCAATTAGTTTCTGATTGAATTTAAGACCTGCCCCACAACACCTTATCTTTTGAGACATGGTATTTCACTTATCCTGGATCTTATCAATTCAAATAATATGGCTGCCCATTGAGCAGTAGGAAACCATCTGTCTGCTGTCCATATTTTATGTGGTTATTGGGGATTTGAATTCAGTTTTTTTTTCCATGTTTGCATGGCAGATACTTTACCAACTGAGACATGACCCCAGGTCTTCATGGAATTACCTTTAAGGATTCTCTATAATGTCACAAATTTATGTATTAAACTTATGTATTTATTTAAAATGTAGATACTACCTTAAGATACAAAGACTGTGCTAAAGAGTGGAGAAATAACTCACTTAGAAGCACATCCTTCATACAAGCTGAGCGCCTGGACTTGCTTCCCAGAGCTCACATTAAAGACCCCAGTGTGGCAGACGGTCCCTGCAATACTAGAGCTAGAGAGTCAGAGCCAGGCAGATCCCTAAGATCCAGTCATCTTAGCCCAAATGGTGGGATTCAGACCAGTGCAAGAGGTAAGCTATTCAATCCTATTTGGTTTTGATATTATGTGAGTATATTTTTCCATCTTGTCAATATTAAACACTTACAACGTACTCAGCAATGCTGCTGTAGGATTTATTACATGGTTTTGTAACAGCTATTTCCATAGTAGTGCATGTCTTTATGCCATAGCACATAACATTTCATGCATAATTGGTACCCAATATGTGATAATTGCTGAGTATTTATGCTTTATTTTATGGGATCACAACAGAAAACACTTAGGTTCAATCAACAAAGATATCACTACAGAATTTCACAGTAAGATGTTTTGTCCTGAAGTTATATGAAATATTTGGCCAAGAGATGATTAGGTAAAATTACAATGGCTTACTTGAAAGTAATGCCAAAATCCAATGTACAGAAAAATTAATTTAGCCAAGTAAATATAACCCTCTACAAGTAAGCCTTAACTTAAGGTTTTTATTAAATGTTATAAAAAGAATCTGTAGCACAAGAGACCCTTCAGTAACTTCAAAGAAAAGTTTAATTAATTTCTTTTAAAGTACAGTATGAAGACGCTGTGCTCAAATGTTGTTAAAGACAGGGAACAGGCTCTTAAAGTTGCTGTCAGAGATTTCATTTCCTGGAGTTTGTTATGGTTTTCGTGCCCTTTGTGTTAGCTGCTTGCCATGTTGATTGCAGGGAAGAGAAAGCAGAACCAACTGTCTTAATCAAAATGAAGACTTTAGCACAAGAGCCAGGGTATTTACTGGAGTTCGAGATAAAAAAAAAGTGAGGTGGAGCCTCAGCAAGACTGGGACTGAGGAGATCTTCCCATTGTCTTTCATTTCTGCCTCTCTTTGCTTGCCAGCTTTGTGGTTCTATCTCTAGTCCAATAGTCTACTCTCTGTCCAATAGCAAAACTGTCCACTAGAGAACGAATGCTATTTATTTGTTTTCTCCCCAGACACATAAAGAGATAAAATCTTTTTTTCCCCTGCTCCAATGTATGCATTCCAAACAAACAAACAAAAAAATTCTAATTAGCAATTTCAAGACAGGCTCCCATGTCTGGTCAAATCACATATGGGTAAGTTTTGGGTTATACCAATAACAAACACAGGTCTTCAAAAGTTTAGTTGTTCATAGAGTCTGGTGAGATGTCTCAACAGGCAACATTGTTTGCCTTGCAAACCGGTGTTAAATTTGATCCCAAATACATGGTGGGAGGAGAAAATTGATTCAACAAAATTTAAAAAATTATTTGCAGTAAGAGAAAGTAGATGGGAGTACCAAACCTATTCTAATAGATCAAGATCAAAAGATACATGTACATAGAGGGTGATTGGTCATTTCTTTAGCTATAGCCAGGTTGTATCTACTCCTTTTCTATTTTAGACTGTATCATCTTTGTTTGGGGAAAAATGGTAAAAACAACACAAAACAGAAAATAAAATAATAGTTTATTTTCCCACCTAGGGCACATAACTCACATGTATTATATTGATCTAGTAAAAAAGAAAAGAAAAAATTTAAAAATAGAGAAACATATTCCATTTATCTATCAAGGGAAAAAAGTCCATGAAAATTTCTATAAAAGTTTATATATAAAATATTTCCTAAAAACCTTACAGGATTGTGATTAACTCAAACTGAAGCCATGGAGCCAATATTAAAGTGTAGTAGATCCCCATGAGACTTATTCTGTCTTCTTTGCAGATGGCTGCCAAATTCCTGTGTCTTCACGGTACCTACGGGAGAAAGTCAAGTGCTTCTTCCTCTTATAAAAGGACTCTAATCCCTTAATTTAAGGAGGTCCAACTCTTTTGACCTCATATAAAGCTAACTCTTTCCTAATCCCATCACTGTAAGGACACCAACATCAGCATGTAAGTTCGAGGAATTAAAACATTCAGCATATAAGAGCATGAACAGCAGCAGAATGACCCCTGAGTTGGGAACATGCTGCTCTTAGGAATGTGATTTTAGACAAGTCTCGTAACTCAAATCCACAAACATTTAGGAAGAGTTCTCAGGGCTGGAACGATTGCTCAACTATGAGGGTACTTGTTTGATTCTGTTAAGCATAATAATAGAATAGAATACAGACTAAAATCCTACAAGAGTGAAATGGAGAGAAAGAATGATGAAGGGAATTCTGTTTGTTTACATTTCAGAGAAGAGAAGCAGGGATACTCAGGATGCCCTATCACACATCAGCTATATTTGCCTATTGTTCCATCAATGATACAGAAAGTTCCTTGAGATTCTTAAATTCGTGGCACGGGTTCTAAAATCAAATATCTGTTCCTATTTTATTAAACTTTCTTTGTCATGCATATTCCCAGAAGGCCACTAGCACAGTGGCCAAGGTTGGTTATATGGCTCAGCAAAGCTTTGCACTCTCCAACAGTCCTCATTTGTATCCATCTGTACGACACAAAGCCCATTCTCTCATCCTGAGTGCAGGAAAAGCAGACTGCCACTTCTCAGTGCCCTGTGCCTGTCTTGGTGATTCTCAGGCAAGCCTGCTCAGTGTTGATTTTCCAAAGACAGTAGGGATATTAAAAACAGGATTGTGCTGCAAATAATATTTTTCTAGTCTCCTCTTCTTTTTCCTCATCTCTATTTGAAGAAGATACTTAGGCATCCTGTTCTTTTATGCTTTTCCCTTAATTCTAACTCGAGCTTTTTTTCTTGTCGTACAATGGTAGAAAAGATTTAAAATAGATGCCCCAAAGGAAAGAACACATATTCTCAGAACTCATAAGTTCCTCTTTTACTCCCTATTTACACCAGAGAGAGAGGTACCCAAAGCAAGTCTTGATGTATGACTTGAAGGTGGCACAATCTGGGGAGCTGGCAGCTCAAATGGATGAAGAAGGCTCTAAAGAGGAGGAGACACATTTGTGTTGAGATCTGAAGGGAGAAGAAATCTTGAGTTTAGAAAAAAGAGCAGAAAATATGGAAACTTGTGGGCTCAAAAATGGCACAACGTATTCTAGCATATGGGAAGGAAACTAAATAAATTACTCTTTAAAATGTATGTGGCAGAGACGCTAAAGGGCTTGAATGCCTACTAAAGAAACTCTGATTTACTTTTGTTCTTCAAAGAAAAGAAAATGTTATCTTCTGTCTGTTCTAAAAGGTCTACTTTCTACCACCAAAATGTGGTATGTTTTAATTAGTTAATTTGTGTGTGTGTGTGCATATATGTGTTTTATTTAGAGGCTGACCCTGAGACTTCACTAAGCAGCCCTTGTCACCTGCAATTACATTTGTGCATGGTTAGTTTGGGGTATTTGGGAGGAGGAATGAGAGCAGAATTAGGTATCGGTAGCCTGATAGTTTTGTAGGCAGCTCTCCTCCCCATATACCCCCACTGCTGTGTCTGGCTTCCACTAACTCTTTACTCTTTCTCCTTTCTTAAGTGTTGACAGACCTCATATTCCTAGCCTAGCCTAGCATTCTGCACCATCCCTCATGCGTTCGCTGTATCCTTGCCACACCACTGTGTAAGCAGTGTCTTATCAAACAATTTTTTTTTCAGTTTGAGTATGTCAACCCTTTCCCCCTAGAAAGCTCCCTAATACAATTCAGGAAATTGTGAGAAGCAAATTAATGCCAAGGTCATGTCCATGTTTAAAAGCTAAAAGCAACAGAACAGGTGAGACTAGGTGGAAGAGATTCAGCAGAGGCCTGGCAGTCGAAGGACAAAGATCTATTCCATAGCTCAGGTGAGACAAAGTTAGGACAGGGGTTTGTATTATACAGGAGGTGAGGGGACAGAGAATGAGAATTAAAGCAGATTGCAGAGTATCAGATGTGGGTGAAAGCAAGGCTGCCAGTGCTGATAAGATTGTTCCCAAACCAGGAAGAAAGCAGGCTTGAGCAATAGAGAAATACACTATTTTTATATTTGGCATTTTCTTATATGTCAAATGATGAAACTAGACTGTTCCTAACATGTAAAAGATATTCTCAAAATGTAGGCTACTGTTGCATATTTTTAATATTTTTCTAGTGGAGTTAATATTAATTTTTACTTAGTTATCCCCTAAGCAAAAATATTCATAAGATTATAGCTATTCAACTTGCAACATTTTGTAGTATACTGAGGTATGGAATGGGATCACGTGGTTACAGTGTTGCGCTGCTTAATCTTCCCTAGAACTGACGTTACAAAGGCTGCAACGTGACATAAGTCATGTTTTTAGTTTTTTTAGCATAATTTGTTAATTCTTTGAGAATTTTATATCATGCACCCTAATTCCACTAACCTCTGAGTACCCCCATATCTTCCCCTCACCCTTGCAGCACCCCTGAAAAGAAAATTTAAAAAAATCAAAGCAAACCAAAGCAAGCAAGGAAACAAAACCAAGAACAAAACAAAATAAGAAAAAAAAATCCCTCTTTGTTTCTCCATCTTTCCCACTTTCCCGACAACTCCTCAGTCGTTTCAGTGGTATTGGGAGCTGAGTTGTGTCCCAGAGGCTACCCTTTTGTCCAAACAGCTTTATTAGCAAATGTTCATTGCAATGAGTCATTTATCGGGTTCAAGGCTTCATCATCACTGGATCCTTACAGAAACTTGTCTGGAATATCTCATAGCTGCCCCAAGTCGTGGACATTCTGCATGTATTGTTCCACAGGTCCAGTCCTTCAAGAGCTACAGTAGGTCCTAGATGGGGTGCAAATTAGGGTGGCCCAGCTGTGAGCCTGGGTGGTGGCCAAGCTAGGTAGTCCAGGTTATTGAGGTTTCCTACCTCAAGCAAGGGGATGGAGTGAGCTTCCCTAGACTCATGTTATATCAGGGTCAGTTCTCGCTGGCATGTAGTGGGAATGGGGCCACCTCTCCCATTAGGGTTGGGGCCAGTTGATTTGATATTCAACTTACAACATTCTCTAGTATACTATTGTGCAAAATTGAATTGTATAGTTACAGTATTTGTGCTGCTCAAATTAATCCTTTATATAACTGGTGTTATAACAGCTGCAATGTGAATTGAATCATTTTAAAGTTCCCTTCTGACTTTGAAATTACCTGATTTAAATCAGGTATTAAGCTTAGCTCCTTAGGGGACTAAGTATTCCCTGGTTGACACATAACTGCACTAATCCTTTCCTCTTTCAAGGTGCCTTTCATTTGACACAGTATTGGCCTACTTTCAACTTTGTTTTGTCAGGTCCTGAAGGACTTGGAGTCTGTTGAAAATATTAAAAAGTAATCTAACTTATAGATTAGGGTTAATTAAGACACCTGGAAAAATGTCCCATATGACCTAACTTTTGCTCTGTAACCAGCTGACAGTTACAAACATCTAGGACACAATTGTTTTAGTTCGATTTGTAGACAAAATTCTGGGGGAAAAAAGTAGGGAAAACAATGTTTAATTGTTTGAATCTTAGTTAACACAAGACAAATATTTTACTAAAAATGGTTAAGGCAAAAAAAAAAAGACACAGAGAGAGAGACAGTTGGGGATTTATGATTTGCCAAAAAAATGAAACAAAATGAAAACGTTGAAGTGTAGGTAGACATTTCTGTTCTATCTGCCACCTCCCAAATAACCACAGGGAAATTTCTAGCCAATAGCTTAGGCATGTTTTTCCCTAGCTCTTATAACTTAAATTAACCCATTTCTCTTCATTTATGTGCTGCCATGTGACCTCATGGCTTGTTACCTCAACTCCTACATGTCATGCTTCCTCCTGCTCTCTTGGCAACTCTACCTTTCTCCTTCCCGGTGTCCCCTGTGCCTAGAAATTCTGCCTGGCTACTGACTGTTTGACATTTTATTGAACCAGTTGTAGTGCTATATCTTTACACAGTATGATCAAATATCTCCCAACATTGAAGTCTTGTGACCTGGACTTTCTCGGCTAAATAAGACCAAGATATAAGATGGGTGGTGAACATAAATGACTAATTGATCAGATGCAGATAGATTTAATTTCCTGAGATGCTGGGACAAAGAACAAATTTTCAGACATCTTTCATTTAATTCTGCATTATTAAAAAAATAAAAGATGAAAAATGAACACTTTCATCAAGGCCTAAACCAAAAGCGATGTCTTCTGTCATCATTCCCAGGGCACATGAGATATAGGAACAACTGTCCTCAGACATGATTTTACTTTGCTCATTACTTATTTCTTTGTCTCCTATAACAGATCTCGACCATCATGATAGCTGAGTCCCACCAACACTCATATTTATACCTCTAAGCTCAGAAAATGACATGGGCATTCATCCCATCAAAAGTTTATTATGAATAATTTTTCATCCTGTCTCTCCTTGGGTATTGGAGCTCAGATTTTATATTACAGATGCTATACTTTCTCTAAAATTTATTCACTTAATAATTCCACCAGATGATTAAAAAGGCTTGGCCATCCTTGTTTTCCTGAAGAATTTTCTTTAAACTTGGCTGAGTTTCACTCTGTTCTATGGAAGCCAAAAGGACATCTAAAGGACTGCCAGATGATGTTTACCTGTGTGGCCTTTGGCATAACCATTCCTGTGGTCACTGGTGGGCTTCAAATTCAATCCTTGATTAGATCTATAAACACTTCAATTCTAATGAAGAAAGTCTCAAAAAATACAAGTCCAAATATTCAAGATCTATAAAAAAACAAGCAACAAAAATATTGTCATTTTAGGAAGGCAGGAAATCAGTTGAATGTGTGGGTGGGAAAAATGCAGTCTTCATACTAAACTATTTAATTTGGATGGTCATATGTGCGACAGATTTTGCCCTAAAGTTACACTGGCATCTCACAACTTAATTACCACTGTTATTTATAAAAATTAATATTACCTCTGTTTTGTTTTTCTTGGATCAAAAGATGATTTCTAAAAGATATTATGGTGAAGTTTCTTTTCAAGAATGTAAGACATATTTATAAAACAAAAGAGGATTTTTACATAATTTTAACATGACTTTCTATTTTAACTCCTATCTCACAATGGTTTGAACAATTCTCAATCATTTAAGATATTTTTAGCCATATAAAATTGGTCTGATATTAGTATAGAATAATCCAAGCTTCACAGAGTATACACATGTTAGCATATTAACATTAAGTATCTAAAACTGTTAATAATATGTTATTGGACATGACTACAGTTAGACAAGTATTTTTGATAAAATATGAAAACCATTTTCCTGTGTAGTAGCCCCATATTCTAGTTAGTCATTCTAGAGGAAACCAGTCATGATTATTATTATCCTAATATCTCTGTTAGGTAAAAGTAGTCCCTGGATAGGATTCATTTCTCATTACTTTGACTATCTTCCATTTGTCATCGTAAATCTTCCATACAAGAAAGATGATGTCTTCGAGCCTGCCACATTTCTAGATTGCATTTGCTTCCTCCTGACCAAGCAATTTGGGTAGACTAATGTGCTAGAAATGAATTAGAAAGGCTCCTATTAAGTAATGAAACTCGGGAAGGCAGAGAGGGCAAGTGAGTTATTTTGTACAGTAAAGTATGTGTAGTGAGTACATCCAGTACCCTTGCGTAGACACCATAATTTAACTGAGAATTCTTTATGCCACTGGAAAGTCAAGTAGAAAGGATGAGCTTTTTATCTTTTCTTCAGTGACTGCTTTGTTGTACTTCTGATGGACTTATTTTTGTCTTGCACATTTTCATTCACATAATTTCTCTTGAGAAGCATCCTTGGAAACACTCCTACAATGTCAGCAGTTTGTTTTCTGGGTTAGAATATCAATCACATGAATGAATCAAAGGATAGGAAGACAACAGCCCTTTGAGATTAGCTTACTTTTATCGTTTTGGGGAGGAAGAATCACAAAGTCATAACTCTCAGAAGAGTCTTTCATGTACTGATAGCAACCACTTATTATGGACCTGATACATGTTTAATTATGCTAGAAGCTGAGAATATAAAAACTAAATTATAGGACTGGGGAGATCAGTGTGTAGAAGCATTTGCTGCATAATCATGAGAACCTGAGTTCAAATCTTTGGCACTTGAAGAAAGATATTTTTGGCAAATTGTGCTTGGAATCCTCATACTGGTGGGAAAAGACAGATCCAAGGAGTTTGCTGATTATCCAACCTAGCCAAAAACTGTAAACTTTAGCTTCAGTGAGAGGCCATACAGATAGATGATAGATAGATAGATAGATAGATAGATAGATAGATAGATAGATAGATAGATAGATAGAGCAGAGAGTAACAGAAGATTTTGACAACCTTTTATGTCTCCAGCATGCACACACACAGGCACTATGCATAGCATGCAACACTACTCACAAATACTATACACATCCAAATTAAATAACTAAATAATAACTTATATGCTATGAGGGATAATTTGTTTATATGCAGGAAGTATATGTAAATCAAACAATCCCAATGCTACAATAAATCTGTATCAACTGCATAGCATTATTTCTTAGAATACACTGCAAAGGCACAGGAAGGCATAGTGCTTTGAAAGGAATGGCAATATGACAGGAAGGTAGATTAAGAATTCAGTGGAGTTGGAATCACAGAAGATGAGATGGCAACGGGAAAACAGAACTTTTCTAATAACAGCAGTCATACAGATGGTCAGTGTGAAGAATCCACAGGTCAGATAGGAAAAGAAACGGCAGAAATGAGCTGTAATTCAATGTGCACAGATCAATGTGGAGCAATCTACACAGACTGCTAACTGTGTACTTCTGTGTCTGTAACTCCTCTGTATGTTTCCTGTAAAGTATGGTTTCAAAATAACTATAAACAAATGCTACCTTACACTATTTTCATTTTTTTAAATAAGTGATACAAACTAAAATCAGGCATAGATGTGGGGGCATTCTAACTAAATATATTAAATAAATCCAAATGGCATATAATTGAAGGAATTTGAAGACATCCAGAATCTATAGTGAAATGAAACTGATTTTCTCAACAGATTCCTTACATATAATTGTCAACTTGAAATTAATTGTCTGCAAACTTTACAAGGAAGGAAATTGCCAGGTAATTACTGAGGGGAATCACAGAGGCTGATAATTAACTTCAACATTGCAATCAGTTTTTAATCAAACAGATTGTATGACTAAAAAGTTCAATAAAGACATTAGACTGAGTCTTTATATTCAGCAACTTACATGGAAAAGGACTTCATTCCGATAACTTAAAGTCACACAGTAAATGGTCTGCTTCAAGTGTGGGACTTCAAGATGTCACAAGAAGAGAAGGGGCAGTATTTCCAGAATAGGTAGCTAGAAAAAGATGAATAAAGAGCAGAAGTCACCCAGGACAATGACTGCTTCCTAATATTTGACAATCAATGCTGGAAAACAGAACTACTCAAACTGCAAGCAAAAGGACCAGTTAGGGTTTGGTTTTAATTTCTTTTTCTTTTTTTAGGTGCTTATAACTATTTTATTATTGTATTACAAATTATACCTGAACTCTATTATGTTCAGTTTTTAATTCTATGAACACTCTATTTCATTACCAAGGTTTTTTATTATTAAAAATTTCCACCTCCTTCCCTCCTCCCATTTCCCTCTCCCTCCCCCCACTACCCCTCCTGCTCCCTCTCCAGTCCAAAGAGCAGTCAGGGCTCCCTGCCCTATGGGAAGTCTAAGGTCCTCCCCCCTCCATCCAGGTCTAAGAAGGTGAGCATCCAAACACGCTAGGCTCCCACAAAGCCAGTACATGCAGTAGAATAAAAACCCAATGCCATTGTCCTTGGCTTCTCAGTCAGTCCTCATTGTCAGCTATGTCATGGTCAGCCAAAAACACATAAGGTCATGCTCAACCTCCTTAGCGATCAGGGAAATGCAAATCAAAACAACTTTGAGATACCATCTTACAC
>LOEQ01001091.1:142971-156532 GCA_001685075.1 Bramus lutescens | reverse complement strand
CATGCAAATGTATGGAAATAGAAAACACTATCCTGAGTGAGGTAACCCAGACCCTAAAGATGAATATGGTATGTACTCACTCATAAGTGGATTCTAGCCATAAATTAATTTCTATACTATCATAGGTGAGTGCCTTTATAAGACAAATGTTTATTATAAAAATGAAATGAAAACAAAATATTAGTGGAAATTGATATGACATGATTGCGATATTTCTTCTTTTCCTCAAATAATGCCTTTTTAAAATTATATTTTCTTTATTCTTGAGAATTCCATACAGGTATATAATAAAATATGATCATATCCAAGTCTAATATCTCCTCTTCCAACTCTCTCGCTTCTCCTCATCTCTTCCAAAATGTCTTTATGACCTTTAAAAAAAGCACTACATCTAATTACTGGTGCTTATATTGTACATAGGTCAGGGGATCATCAATGAAGCATAGAAAACCTACCAGGAGCCATAACCTCAGAAAGAATGAGTTTTTCTCCTTCAGCAGCTATCAGCTGCCAATAGTGCCTCAGAAAGCACTGGGCCTGGAGAGAAGTTGTCTCATTGTACTAGACTCAACCAAATGGATCTTATTTGGTTCTTCCACAGGTGATCCCAGATGTGAGATGATTAGTGCCATGGCCATGCCATGTCTAGAAGGCCTCATTTCACAGACATCTCTCCCTCATTCTTCCTCTTCCATCATTCTGCCTCCTACTCTGTGATGTGCCCTGATCCATGGCAGGGAGCAGGGTTTGGACACAGATATCCCATTTAGGGATAATCACTCAGTCTCTTTTTCTTGGGACTTGGTCTAATTATGCTCCTATGAACTAACTGTTGCTCACTACAAAAAGCTTTTCTGCCTATGTTTGAAAGCAGCCCTGATGTGTGTGTGTGTGACAATTTGGCAATGATCCTGTAACAAATTAATGAAAGTGAGTAATATTCCAGAATCTACGACTTCAACTTTGTGGGATTTTTGTTGTTTTCATTGTTTTTTTTTCTTTCCTTTCTGTAACCAGTTTTATAGCAGCAAGCATTGAATTCTCTACTGTGAAGCAGTGCTCATATCCAATCAGAAAGTGCTTAGTGGCACAGAACAGTCACACCACTATTGTACCCGTGGATACTTTGCCTACAAAGTCAGCAGCATTAGAAGATGCAGAGTCCAGTGCTGGGAGTCAATTGGTGAAACATCCGGCACTGCACACTCAGGACTGTGGAAACTAGTTACCAGGAAGGAGGCTTCCTATTTTGTCTGAGATTGATTTCTATGTGTCCCACAGCTAAAGTGTGTTCTGTCTTCAGCAATAAGATCTTGTAATGTAGGTATGATGGAGAACCAAGAGCAATGGCAATATCATGATTTGTTTGAAAAATTCTGGGGCTTCCATTATACTCGAGAGATATCCAGTGTCTTCCACAGCAGTTTTTATTTAGTAATCCTTGTCTTCCAGGACTTCCATTATCCACCCATGTAAGTAATTACATTTCAACTCTTTTGTAATGTTAATGTTAATTAGCTTACTAACTAGTGGGCTTTCTTATACTTTTAGGTGATATTTATAAACATTCCCCCCTTCTGTGTGTGTGTGTGTGTGTGTATGTGTTTATGTGTATGTGTTACATGTCAAGGTCATAACTTTACCAGTAATCCACATCACCAGCCCCAAATATTTACTGTTGGTTTTATATTATGTCATCATGAAACAAAGATTAATGAAACAGAACCTGTGTGTAAACTGCTCCCTGACTTTACAGCAGATAGTTGATTAATATTTCCTTTTCTAAATAACTTAAAAAGGCCATGAGCTCTGACCATGGGAAGTTAATTTTGAGGTGGGAAAGATATGTACATAAGAAAACAGATGCCACAATGTCATTTTACCTTAAAGACTCTTACATAAGTTGCTGCCTTTTCATTACCTGAACAACTAAAAAAAAAAAGTCTAGGTAGTAAATTACTAATGACAGTCACAGACAAAGCAATGTTTCTATCAAAGACACTCATTATCCATGATAGTTCAAAAAGAAAATTAAGATGAATTTTCTTGCAGAGCAATACAGTTGGAAAGCCATATTATGTCAACAAGAGGAAACGCTGTAAGTCCTGTTAGTAGGATAAACAATACATACAAAATAAAGCACAGTGAATCTATCAGTCAAACTCTGAATTAGGCAGTGTTTCTGGTCAATGAGAAGGGCACTGAACCAAACTGAGGACTCAGGGATTTCTAACATAATTGTAAATTAAACAGTGCAGCGGGGTTAGCAGGAAGCTTGAGAAGACATAATAAAGGTGCAATCGTGGAAGTGGGTTAGAGGGACATATGTCAATCACCAACAGTGAGATTTTGTTTGCTGCTAAAATGCTTACAAGGAGCTGGTAGAGCTGTGGAGCTCGTTCACAAGAAGCTCTGAGGGATCTTTTCTGGACTCTACAAAAGTCACCCAGCCCAGAGATTCTGGTTCACAACCACACTAGGACTCAAACTTAGGAACCAACTTCAAAGGCAAGAAAGAATTTTAAAATACACTTAATCTTTCCCTTACAATGTGTCTTCTGAACCTTATACACACCTACCACCTAGAAAGAATTTGAATATATGAACGTTTTATGTTTTTTTCCCATTTTGTCCATTTTTAAATTTTTTGTTATTAAGAGAGATTTTTACAATTTCAAATGGTATTGAGTACTCCTAAGAGCTTTTATTAATGTGATTTATATCTACCAGAATTTTCTATTTAGAAAATAAACTAAGAAATATTTGAGGCTATATTTTATTTATTTGAACAGTGCCTTATAGTACCAAAAGTAGCATTAAATGTACAGTATAATATATAGTGTGTGTATTAAAATAGCAGCACTTTCTGAGAACTGAATTTTAAACACTGTGTAGCTTTAAATTATCACATTCATAGGAAGAAAAGATGTGAAAAATACTCTCCAAAGATATAGCTAATAAAAATCTACTGAAAAGGTAGGCATGTAGTCCTGTACTTGTAATTACAGCCCTCAGGAGGTTGAAAAGGGAAGATGCTTGTGAGTTGAGGACAAGTTTGGCTACACGGAAAATTAATATTTTTCACGTCAGTCATTGTTCCAAACATTATTCTGTGAAAAGTTGTTAGTTTAGCATGCAACTCAGTCCTATAATTCCTTTCCAAAAGGTAGCACATGCATCTATTTTGTGCTTGCACATTTCCCCTTCAAGTGCCTGTGATGCTTATTTTCAACAACATTGCAAGGTGTCACTTAAGAGTTGAGAATTAATATGATTAATAATTGTTAATGGTTTATAAAAATCAAGGTGATGTCTTAAAAATTATCACATGCTTGTGGTGATAAGAAAACAATGCCCATTTCCATACCATGGCACTGAGCAGTGCTTAGAGGTCATCAGGTACCTCTCTATTACAGTCACTGTTGGTGAAACTGAAGCCAATAAAAAGATTGCTGTAATAAAAAATAATCTATTACCCTTGTATTATGTCATTACTATTGAAGTAGCTCTAAACTGAGTGATCTCTGGAAGGGGTCTTCAGACACAGTGGTTCATAGATCATATTTAAGAAATATTGGTTTATTTGTCTAACTACTCTTTAAAGTATTGACAGGACTGTACAATGTTGTCATCGCTTAATCATGCTTGCGTTATTAGATGTGGGGGTTACAGATATTATTCTATAACTCATGATGACCTCTTTTTCCATAAGCCTTCATCTTCCCCTCTGTCATGTAAATATTTTCCTCTAGTTATTTTACCAGGTCAGGAATTACTTTTACAGTATGCTTTCAAATTCATATCCACAGGAAGTCTTCTGCCCTACATCTGGTTTAAATTAGATGCCTGTGAATTTGCTAGCACTGCACTTGAGAAGTAGAGTGATGCCCGAGCTCTCCTGGCAGATCCATTTTACTGCAGGTTGGGTTACAGGAACCTGGGTCAGCTGTATACCTATAATTGCATCCATATTCTTGGGCATGCTCCATCATGGCTAGCTTACTTTTAAACAGTCACAGGCTTTGTGGTCAACATATTTTTTCCCTGCATGAAAATATGAGAGAAAAATATGGCAGCTGCTGTCTCATTTGAGTGAGTTCAGCAAAATTTGGTCTCCCAGTGATTTTTGGTTCCATGACCTTAGATGATGAATCTTTTCCTCTCTATTTTATGGCATTTCTAGTTGTGTTTGGAAATCTAGTTCACTCTGAACTTTTTCTACCAAATATCTTGTCCTAAAGAACTTGGAAATGAAAGCTTCTAGCTCATCTATATTACCCCCATTTATCTCTGTGTTTTCAGATTGGTCCTCTTCCGTTCCTTTTGTTCTCTGTAATTTGACTTTTCTATCCCCTTTTTCATCTTCCCCCTTTCCTTTCTCCCCCCTTCTCATTTCACTTTTTTCTTTCTCTCACACAGATTATTTCATTTAAAAAAGAAAACCATTGTATTTCAAACAATTGATAATGGGTTATTTCATTTCTAACCCTTTCTCATTTTCCTTTATCCGATCTCAGATTACTTCATCTTTTATAGATCAGAGAGAAAAGGTATCTTTAATGGATTCTATTCCTTCTTTTAATATCTCAGGGCATCAGGCAATTTTATTCTATCATTGATTTCTCATAAAAGATTTAGTATTACATTTTTATGCTGATTTTATTTTGTATTTGAGTGGGTGTGTATGTATGTGTGTGTGAGTGAGTGTGTGTGTGTGTGTGTGTGTGTGTGTGTGTGACAATACACATATGCCATGGTCTGCATGTGGATGTCAGAGAACAGCCTTGCACAAAGCATTCACTTTCTGACATATTTGAGACAGGGTTTTTTGTTGGCCACTGCTTATACCAGCCTCCTGGGATCCTGTCCCTGCCTCCCTTCTCACAGGAATAGTACTACAATTACAAAGAAGCCCCACATCCAGCTTTACATTCGTTCTGAGGATTTGAACTCGGGTCTTCATACTTTGTAGAAAGCACAAGCACTGAGATATTGCCCCAGTTTACTTATAAAAGAACTGTAAATATGAACAGATGAAAACACCGCCCAAATGAACTTTTCTCTCTGCCTACCAAGTTTCCAGACCCTAAAGAACCTCTGCCCATCCTCCGTCAGCTGCTGTCTCTGCATAGTGTTTTACTAAAACATATCTTGGCATAGTCTCAGCATTGTATTATGAAAGATGTTAAAGCACTGTGTGAACCTCCTGCGGCCTTCTTAAAATAATGTTCTGAACTTGTTACTTGTTCAGGCTAGATGACAGTAGCAGACTTCACATTATAAATGTCATTTGCACTTCTGAGTACCTGGTTTGTTTCCCTTTGAAAATGTGACTGTGGAATTGACTTTCTTGCATACATTTGACTTCTAGCATCTCCATGTCATGCTTCTATAACACCTTGAATAACTATATGATATCATTTCCATGTGCTCTTGTTGTAAGGAGCCCGCTAGTTAGTTCCCAGCTGCTCAACCCTGGAATTATCACACAGAAACCATATTATTTAAATCACTGTTTGGCCCATTAACTCTAGCTAGCTCTTACACGTAGAATTAACCCATCTCCATTATCTTATAATTTACCATGAGGCTCACGACCTCCCAGCAAGGTTACAGCATGTCTTTCTCTAGAGGCGGCTCCATGGCTTCTCCCTGACTCTGCCTTCCTTCTCCCAGCATTCAGTTTAGTTTTCCCCACCTACCTCTGTTCCCTGTGCAGGCCCAAGACAGTTTCTCTATTAACCAGTGGTATTCACAGCATACAGAGGAGAATCCCACATCACGCTATTTCATCCCCTGCAGTTCTCTCCACTTTCTCCCACTCTCTACAGGTTTATGCTTTGCTCTTTCACTGTGCATTTTTGTATGACTTAAGTATGCCTTGCAAAAATGACAATAAATTGTTTAAAATTTAAATGTCATAACTATCAGTAAAAATCAGTCTATTCAGACAATATAAAACTTGGTCTGCAAATCAAGAAGTCAGTTGTAAAATAAAATTTCCTAAGATTTAGATAACATGAAGATAGACAAATTATTTGACACTGAAAAGTTTCATTGGAAACAAGAGCAGCAGTCTCTTACTGTTGAATAAACAAGCAAGCTAAGAACCCCCCCCCACTTCCCCTGGTTATAAAACAGAAGGGTAAAAACACTATCTTTCCATGGCCTTTTAGGATGATATGGAAGGGAGGAAATTATGTCTGAAAAGATCTCCCCTTGACAGGGAAATATAGTCAATGAACATTAAAATAGATATAAAGAGGCTGGGGCACATAGCTCAGCAGGCCAAGTGATTGCTGTGCAAACATGAGGACTTGTGTTCAAGTCCCAGAACCCATGTTAAAGCCAAGGCCTGGTGCTCACTAGGGAAACACTGCCATTGAACTTCTGCATTCTCAGCTCTTGGTGAATTGTTGATCATAGGAAAGAAGGGACAATAGAGGCAATGAATGGACTTGGTTCCATCATTAATCCTTCAGAAAATAATATAAAGTTACTATTTATTTAAAAATTTGCTTTATCTGTGCTGTATTCTCAGAAGTGTACTAGGTACTGGAAGATGTAAAGAAAATAGATGTGACATTTAACCATCAAGGAGATAAAAAAGGAACAGTTTCAATTGTTCTGTCTTTATAGATGGACACCACACACACATACACACACACACACACACACACACACACAGAGAGAGAGATGAAACAGAATGATTTGAAAGATTCCTGATAGCATTAAGCAGTTTTTTAAAATTTTATTGTTTTAAAACAATCTATTTTTATTTTACATACTAATCCCAGTCCCCCTCCTCTCCATCCTCCACTATCCAACCTTCCCTGAACCCCACCCTCTATCATTTCCTCAGAAAGAGTGAGGCCTCCCATTGGAAATCAGCACTGTCAGATCCCTTGAGGCAGGACCAAGGCCCTCCCTTGTATCTAGGCTGAGCAAGACAGTTTGTGGGGCCACAAGCAGTAAGCGATGTTTTAAGTGACAGTTCTAGAATTGTGGCGATTTCTCAGCAATTGAGTGTTTACTGCTCTTTCAGAAAATCAGGCTTTGGTTCCCATACGTTGTTAGGCAGCTCATTAATTGGCTGTCACTCCGACTCCGTGGGATACAAACACACTCTTTTGGAGCCATATTCACCTGAACAAACAAGCACATATCTACACAGAGCTTCCCAAGCGCGCTCTCTCTCTCTCACATACACACACAGGAACTAATTTTCTAAATAACAATAGTAGTTATCATGACTACAAAGATTTATATTTCCATTGAGTACAAGCCCCGGATGTAGAAAAAAATGTAATTTAGAAGAAACTATATGTGTCAAAAGAAGGAACAAATAAAGAGTAGTATTAAATCACTGTCAAGTATCAGCGTGTAGTAGACACTGGTAACAACTTCATCTAAGAGAATTTAACATCTCTACAGACCTCTACAAAGAAATCCTAGAGGGATAAACCATGCACTCATCAACACTGTAAGAGAATTTACCTTTTTAGAGAAGTTAACATATGCTGTATGATTTATAAGCATTGGATGCATTTCTTTAAATGAAAAGGAATAGCAAATGAAATGAAAACACCAAAGTCAGCACCATCATCACACATCTTAAAGGGTGTGTGACCATAGTTCAGGCCATTCAACCTGGGAACTACCAGCATTCATATATGGGAACTTGAAATATTGTTTTGATTCTCAGAAACAATATACAGAAGTTAGCTTATTAGTGGAAGTTGGTTCTACCACACAATCTACACAGGCAATATCTTTTTATAGATAAATGTATTAAAATTCTATGCTATTTGCTTCAAGTTATTTTCATGTTTGCATTGTAAGTGTATCAGTTTCTGAAAGCACGCTTATTCTTATTCACTGCTGGTAAAAATATAAGCTTGTGCAGTTACTATACAAATCAGCATGGAAATTCTCCAGAAAACTAACAAAGAGCCATCATATGACACAACTACATAATAAGTCTTGGTTATGTTTCAAGTGCCTCTAATCCCCATCTGTACTATTCACTCTATCCAGGAACTAGACCCAGCCTAGATGTCTATCTATAGTTGAATGGATAAAGAAAATGTGGTTAATGTGTACAGTGGAATCTTATGCATTCATAAAAAATGAAACCATGACGTTTGCAGGATATAAACCAAAAATCATTTTGTCAAATGAAAGAATCCAGAGTAATGTTTTCTATTATATGAAGAGCCAAGTGTGTGCATGTGTGTGTTTGTCTGTGTGTCTGTCTGTCTGTGTGGTGTTTATATATGTGTTTGTAGATCACAAAATGAAACAGGGAATCTTAAGACAGGGGAGGGGTGAATGAAAATGGGACAAAGAGGGCAATGGAATATATGTAATAGGAAATGAGAGGAGGTGACCAAGTAGACGGGGGAAAGACTTAATGGGGGAGTGCTGGAGGAAATCCTACAGCCAGTAGCCTTTAAGTTACCTGCCCACTTGAGCGTGGCCTCTTATACTATTTACCCCACACTCTCTTTTCTGGCTGCAGTATTCAGTTGCTGTTTTCCGTTCCAGCAGAGGATTCTGATTTGTGAGTCTACCCCTAAATAAATAATCATCTATTATTCTCAATTCTCAGCTAGTGTGGGATTTCTTTTAAGCATCCTTATTCAGAGGAGACAGTGGAAAGGGCGACATGAGATCAAAGTATGCTAACATGTTTGCAAAGATGCCTAGATGGAACTCATCTCTTTATATGGCAATCTGAAAATAAATTAAAAATTGAAATGAATAAAAAGGAAGTATGGTTCTGTATGCTTTGAGGAGGACAGGGAAGTCTGATAATATGATCTACTTAGAGATGAACAGGAGAGACCATCTGAAATGCTGTTGCATTTTGTTTTATTGAGCTAGGTTCTCCCTAATCACTTTCTAAGCCTGTTTTCAGAAAATGCACTCTTAATTTTGTATGGGTGCATATGTGTATTGTGTGTGCATATGTCTTTGTGTGCATGTCAGTGCCAAAGAAGAACCATCCACTTTTTTTCTTTCCTTTGGAGCCAGGTTCTCTCACTGCATGGGACTTACCAAGGATGGCTGTTCTGTTCACTCAAAAATCTACCTCTCTCTTCCTCTCCCACTTGGGATTATAAGCATCTACCATAAAACCTTTTCATATGCATTGTACACACTGAACTCAGATCCTCATACAAGCTGTTTTCCAATTAAGCTGTTTTCCTAGCCCCTAAGGGGCTATATAATGACATCTTTGCTTATAGGGAATACTAGTAGGGTTAGGTGCTTTATGGGTTTGACTTAAAAGCCCGTCCATCTCACTAGCATGCAAAATGACAGGTAAATGAAATGAAAAAAAAAACAAGGCTAACAAAGATATTAAACCATGTCTGATAAAATGGCAATTATGCAAATAAATTTTATAAGTGATACTCTTGCTAATCATAAAAGTAATTAAACAAATTATGAAAGTTTAACAGTGTATAAAGTATTAATTGATAAACTTACAGAGCATGAAGGGATTCAACTTGGCCTTTTCCTGTCAACCCTGCCCAGTCTCCTGCCAAGATGCAGTCTTCAATATTTAGAGTGACAGTGTGTCACTGTCTTCTTTGTGTTCCTTTCAGCCTGGTGAAAGATTTATGTACCTGGTACTCTAATGTTTTATAATAGCAAGATAATTTCCCCAACACACCAATAATTAGTTGTGTATTACTGCTTAATGGTTATGGAGTTTCAGTTGGAAGTGATGAACACATTTTGGAGATAGATAATATTGACAGTTGCATAACATTAGGAATGTAACTGATAGGAGTGATTTGTACAATTCGTATTGGTTGCATTGGCAAATTTGTGTTATGTATATTTACAATAATATTATATTAGTCACTATAATTTAACAAAATTAATATTATTGTAAAACATTCGATTGTGTGTGTGTATGTGTGTGTGTGTGTGTGTGTGTGTGTGAGTGAATTGAGGACTAGGAAAATGGCTTAGTGGATAAATGCTTACCTCTCAAGTGAAAGATTTATGTTTAGATCCTCAGAACCCATGTAAAGTCAGGCCTATGTAGTAGTCCATGTCTGTAATCCCAGTACTCATAAAGTAAAACTGGAAGTGGAAACAGGAAAAGTCGTAAAACTGTGTGCTGCCTAGCCCAGTGCACACAACAGTGAATAACAGTCACTCTCTTAGACATACATGTGCACATACACTTATACAAATGAACAGGTACATGCTTATGTGTCATACACTGACACAAATGTGTGAATTACATGGCGTATACATTATATCCTAATAAAACTGTTAAAACAATACACACGTTCATCACCAAGTCATGTATATTGCCGTAACATAGATTTTGATTTTATTCTTTTTCATTTGGTTATTTTCCCCTTTATAATATTTGTAGATTAATAAGTAAGTAACTCAGTGTTTAAATTATCATTGGGGCTATCAATATTAAAGAGTTTTATGCAGTGTGTAATAACAAATTAACTTGATGGGGTTATCTGTAGGATATGTGTGTTATTTAAAATATAGATATCCCTGTAATATTAGGAATGTAACTGATAAAACTGAATTGTACAATTTCAGACCCAGTATATTTCACTTTATTAGGAAAAATAAATGTTTAAATATTTAAGACTGAAGAATCTGTTCTGAAGAAGAATTACTTCCTTACACATATTTAGATGACTGAGAATTTTATCAACTTCCCTGACTTCTGCCTGTCAGTCTTTGAGTTGCCTGGGGTTCCATCACACCAAACCTGAAAACTGCTGTATCATCCTGTCTGCTTCATCAGTTTCTAGTCACCTGCCCATCATCCCTGGACTCTCTGTCCTGCCTAGCACTAGAGTTAAGATTCTTCCTATTCCCTGGTTACATTCCCAATCTGAATTTAGACTGGAGTTTTGTTTTCAGGGTTTGTGTTTCTGGCTGCCTCACATTTCCTCGTTCCTAGCTTCACTTTGTTTTGGTACTTGCTAAGTCATGTTCAATCTGTCCTAGACCAGCTCTTGCTTTGCCGTTTTGACACATTTCAAAAAGCACCTTTATGCTCTTGCCAGTCACCAGTTAGAGATTGCTCCTGTCCAGGTGCATGCCCTGAATTTATTGATCTGACAATGTAACATGAACCAGTTTGGGAAGAAACAAACACAAAGATTCCAAATGAATTTATCCAGGTCAAATGGTGAAATTACTACACATTCCATTAGTGGGTTAAGGAATTAACAGATAAATTGTTGAAATATTTAAGGTTAGTTATGTAACGGTTTTTCAAATTATGACTTAAAAAAGCTATATTAGGTATATGTGTCATTTACCAAAATGTACCCTTAACGACAGTAAACTGTTTCATCTGTGGCATATTTAATCTAACGGTCTAAAAAGAAGTAATGGTAGTGTGCTTAGATGATACTGACAGCATGGGAAGATGTGTTTCTATCCAAACATTATCACCTAGGTTAGGGTCTGCAATGCTGTTGCTGCTTAGGAAAAAACAGTGTGATTTGGGTAGATAGCAATAGGAGGTCTAGCCTCTGGAAATTTTAAATAGAATATCGTTAAGAGGTTCCTCTTCTCCTTTAGTATTTAAGGGTGTATACTGATGAACTTGCTAAATGATATTGTACCCCAATTAAACAAAAATATAGCATTTATATTTTTCCTCTTGGTTGCTGTTAAAACAATGGTAATCATCCCAAAAATGTCCCCTTTCCTCTTTGTGTGTGTGTGTCTGTCTGTCTGTCTGTCTGTCTCTCTCTGTGTGTGTGTGTATGTGTGTGTGTGTGCATGTATTTGGGATTTCCCTCTATTTGCAACTGAGTAGTTATTGGTTGTATTATTTTTGTTTCTTAGTGAGTGTCACTTTTTTGTCAGTTCTTCCAGAGTTGCTTGTCTTCCTACAAGAAGAGAAAGTGTAAAATAAAGCTATCATTTAGTTCAATTGTGCTGAATTGTACAGATCTAGTCCATGCCTTGAGAAGAAATACTCAAATGAAAAACTCTTCAAGAGGCTGAACAGACGACTCTGTGGGAAAATAGAGAACTAGAGTTCAGATCCCCAGATTCAATGTAAACACTGGGTGAGCATGACAACCTTCTTGGAATTTCAGCCTTGACAGGGAGTCACAGGAACAAGCTGCTTAACTGAACTAGGCAAAATCGTGAGCTCCAGGTCCAATAGACAGGCCCTGCTTTGGTGAAAAAAGTGAGACTCATCAAAAGTGTCATCCTATGTCAATTTTAGGCTTCCATACAATGTTCAGACAAGTGTATGGGCACCATACCACACATGTGTGCTCACACACAAGTAAATACACACACACATGCATGCCAAACTAAATTAATAAAAATAAAGCAAAGCTCTCAAACACTCAAATATAAGATTGTTGATTAAACTACTCAATATTTTGACTCGTGGGCTTCAGATTTCTACAAGAGACACTGACGTGAGGCATGATCTCAGGATGTGGTTTGGCACTTCTAGTGTAAGGGAGTCCAAGACAAGCTTTCCATATTACAGTGTTATATTCCATTGCTCTTTCTGATGCTGCATTGTTAGAATGACTTGAGCAATATTTAAGAAATCAGCATTGAAACCAACTGAGGATTCTTTTATTTGCCAGAGTCTATTTAGATCTAGGTACTCGAGAGTTCAAATCGTATTTGTCTTCATGAATGTGGTTGCCTTGGTGTCCTTCAGAGAAAAAATATATTTTATGGTAATGTATTGATGAAAAAAAGAGTGTACTGGTGAGATAGTGCGTCCCTCAAAAATTTCTAACAATGACCTGAACATGAACCAAGAGCACTTAACACTTATTTATTGCCAGGTAAGGCGGTCCACACCTATATTTCACTCACATAAAGATTAAGACAGATGGAAGAAGAATTTGAACCTCGACTGGACAACACAGCAAAACTGCCGAAAAAAAAAATAAGGAAATAAAATAATCAGTACTCTTTCACTAACATTTGGGATTTTGTGACCCTGATTTCTTGTTGTTGTTTTGTTTTGTTTTGTTTTAAGGAAATCTGAGGGGGGTGGCAACTGTGCCTTTGTCAATCCAGTTTATGGGAATTGCATGAACCCAGAGAAAACAGAGGTAAGTGGCAAGGTAAATCACAATGATTCGGAAGCAAGCACACACACACACACACACACACACACACATCCTACACATCACTAATTAGTTGTGTTTGGAACCATTTTTACATCATGGATAAGAGAAACATTTTGGTGAACTATTTCAATTAGGGCCAAAAAAAGACATTTAAGGCTCTAGAAGTGAGTGATATTTTTCCATTTAGGACAGTTTAATTCTGCTTGTAAAATCAGTTCACTATTAAATGGCTTTGAGGTTACTGTACACCCTCCAAGAGAGCTGGTAAATCTGAGAAATACCTGTTTAACCCATAGAGAAGCATTAGTCAGCTGTTGCCGGCAACCACTCACTGGGTGTTTTATTGGCTGATGTGTAGCCTCACTTGTTGCGGGAGCTCCTTCCGCCATGACTCTCCTCTCCGAGGCAGACACATGAAGCTCTGGCCCAAGATGGAC
>LOEQ01001091.1:110908-126581 GCA_001685075.1 Bramus lutescens | reverse complement strand
GAATTGGGGGGGATGGGAGGGAAATGGGAAGAGGTGGAAATTTTTAATAAAAAAAGTATAAAAAAATAAAACCTACTATAATTGGAAAAAAAAAGAGTTGCCACGGTCATGGTGTCTCTTCACAGCAATAGAAGCCCTAATTAAGACAGTGTGTAGGACCATTTTCTGTAGAAGCATGTGAACCAGATTTCTGGTATGTAAACTGTTTTCTGCCACCATCTATTCTTTCAGTTAAAATGCCTGAGCCGTGCTGAAAATAAAATTAAAAGACAGAAAAGTTTAAGAAGGTCCTTTTGAAATTGACTTTTGCAAATCCTGCACTACATATTCAAAATCAATTGAACTTGAAGAACAATTAATTTCTTTCTGAAAAAGACTAGCATCATAAGCAAAGATACACAAGACTGGAGAGAGGTTGAGCATTTAACAGAAATCCCTGGAAGGATAATGACCCAATTTTAACTGCATGTCTGACTCAGAGTAAATGTGAAAAACATTTGCAAGTTCTTGTCATTCTGCATTCCCTGTAATTCTCTGCACTACTCAGACTCCTTTCAATACATCTCCTTTCATCCATGAATGGGTCAATGGGAGCTTCTGCTATTAGAAACCAAAAATATTAGCTGAAACACAAACTGGTACTTTCCTCAGCTGCAGTTTCCATAACAAAATACCACAGACTTTGTGACCGCAACAAGAGAAAAACTCTCTTGGTGTTTAGGGGTTGCTGAGTCGACATTAAGAGAATGAAGGGGTTTGCTTTGTTCCAGGGATCCTGGCTTTCAGGTGACCTCCATCCCCCAGGACATCTTTTTGCATTCCCAGACTGAAGAATGGTGTCTCCTATTAAGAGAGAACAAATATGATCAAAAGCAGCCTATCCTAATAAAGTTATTTGCTTTAACTTACTGCCAAAAGCCCCAATCTCTGAGTACTTTCATGTTGGTGTCTAGAAATTATATATTATATACATTGGAGATAAATTTTGAATTGTCTAGAATATTATAAAGGATACCAACTTATGATATTGGTACTAGGAGGGGCTCTGATTGCAGAGAAAGAATATGTCAGGAAAATGTAGTTTTCTAGTTTCTAAAAATTATTTCAGCCCTTCTTCACATTTTATTTTTCCTTATGAAGGATTATACATACTAAACCACGAGAAACTTGTGGTGGTAAGTTCCTGTGACTAACTTTGCTAATAATCACTCTGCAGTGAAACCTTTAGAAGTGGCATATGATGTTCCTCACAAACATATATGTTCAGAGTAAGAATATATAGTATTTAGAATTACACTATTATAAAAGTCTCTTAATGAATTCATTATCAACCTGTTCATGAGACCTAGTTTCTTTATTTTTTAAAGATAGTTTTTATTTTATGTGCATTTTTTGATTTTTTAAAAGAAACAATTGAATGCCAAATTAAAACATACTCATGAAAATTTAACATTATTTTTTAATTTGTATCAGAAGTGTTAATCATTTCTGTTAATATGCCTGAATAGTAGTAACCATTTCCAACTGAAATAACATAAATGTGTATTTATATAAACATCTAAGGACATAGGTCTGTGACTAAAATGCTTGCTGAGCAAGTGTGAGGACAGATTATATGAGCAGCCACAAATAACAAGTAGGCATGGCAGGGGAATTTCAGTGTCCAAAAGACAAAGAAAACAGATCCCTGGGGAAAACTGGTTATCCTGATTGCCAGATTAGGCATATTGATGATCTTTAGGTTCGATTAGGAGGTCCTACTTCAATGAATGAAGATAGTGATTGAGAATGACACTTTGCACCAACCTCACACCTCTATACACATATGCACATATATATGCCCACACAATGTAAATGCACACACATATATGCATACCACACACACATGCACATATATATGCCCACACAATGTAAATGCACACACATATATGCATACCGCACACATATGCATACCACACAAAATGCAAATTGTATGTATATATATACAATTTAGAACATATATTATGTCCTTGTAGGTAAATAGCATCTTCAAGACCATATAAAAGGCTATACTACACATGCAGACTAAAGTCTGACCCAAGAGAAATTTCATAATGGTGATGGAAACAAATTACTAATAGATAAAGAAAAATAATAAAGATAGTAACAGATAGTAAGGAGGATAAAATAAAACCTTGTTACTAGAAAGGGGCCTTGGATTTCACTTTTCAAGAACATTTTATAATTTATGACATAATCAGACATGTTATATGACATAATTAGCAGTAATATAATATCTAGCATATTCATTTAAAACTGTAGATATTCCTAAAAGAATATGATGGAGAGTAAAGGATGTCCTAAGATTGAGGACAACACAAGTTAGGGATTTCTCCAAACACATTTCTTTGATTTACAAGAGCACTGGATGCTCTGCTTTCACAACGGCTATTTGGTAGACTCCTTTCCCTGTAGTGCTCAAAGCCTTTGTACTCCTGCACACTTAGCTATTTGCCTAATAACTATAAAACATTCAATGTCTGGTTCAGTGCACAGCTGTGTTTCGGTACCTGGCATCCTTTATTTCAAGGTTTTGCAATTTACTTCCCATTTGAGGCATCATGCATGAACTGCAGACCCACCAACTACATTGAGCATGCACATCACAGAGAGGCTATTTTCCTAGGAAAGCCTGGCTCCAAATGTTTATTTCTGTCTGGCATTACAAAGAAACCTTCCACAATGGCTACATAGCCTTCCTACACAACTCAGCTCTTGTCTATGGTTGATGCATAATAGATACTATTGTAGCTGCTTCAAATGTTCTTGCTCCTCTTTGTCAGCCTCTATCACACACCATGGCTGAAAGGACAATGAGAAAACTGCAGCTTTAGAGATGCTTTGATCTACTTCAGCATCAAGAGGCAGACCCCAAAACAAAGAAAAGAGGATGAGCAGAGGTCTCAGAAAACCAGCCTTATGTCTGCTCACTCCCCCGCAGAGGATGATACCACCATGGAGCTAAGTGTAAAATAAACATAGACAGACAAGTTCATGTAAGGGAGGGGTCAGTGGTCTCTGTGCTGCTTTGAATCATATCAAAGCACTCAGTGTTTGTATGGAGGTTGAAAATAGAGCAAAGTTGGTGAAAATTAAAAGCCCAGCTTTCTTTCATTGGAATTAAATGCTATCATGGTCACTGAAAGGACAAGAGTAGTTTCTTTCTGTCTTTTGGATCCAAGGCATCATTAAAAATGAAGTTATTTTTGAAAGAACAAAATAGTAAGAACAAAGTAACAATGATATTTTTTCTCATTAAAACTAGTACATAGACATTTCTTTTTCCAGGACTGCCTTAGCTCTTTACATTGTCTGTAGATTTTTGATGGTATATTTGAAAGATGATACCCTGGGAGTGATTTAAAAATGCAAGTGTATTACTTTGCTGCCAGAATAAGAAATGATAAATGGGAGAAATCATTTTACTGCTTTCTATTTAAACTGAAGGACTCCTAATCTTCCAGTCTGATGGAGATTACATAGGAATGTAGAGTGATATCCACACAACCCTTTCATATATTAATCTTAGTTTGAGTTAGCGTTTGTATCCTCAGAGAACTTACATTATGAAAAGATGAGTTAATTGTTTTGAAAATTAACAATGTACATAAAAGTCTTGCATTTTGCAATGATATCAGATATTTTGTAATGGCAATAGATCTTCACTAATTTGTGCAAGCTTTTAAAATGAATAATAGTACCCTTTAATCAAAATTTCTTACATATTTTAGTCAATTATATTGTTCGTTTTAAGTGGTGTTTTTGGAGTCTAAAATGTGTATCATTTACCCTTTGCAACGTTCAAATGTCAGTTCATCTGTGAAAACCTTAAAAGAGAATTTCTTTCCTTTTATGTGCTGTTTCATACTATTTTATAAGTCTCTATAGTTTCAAATCTCTACACAAAGTTGTCAGTCTACTGACAGGGAAACAGCAGGCGGGCCCCAAACAGTCTTCCCAATGAGTGAGGAACCTGAAGCAGCCTAAGCTAAAGCAGTCTTATTGGAATGTACATTGTACTGGTGCATAGTTCAGGTGGAGCTTACGATGCGTTATAAATTGGGGATTTTCAGCCTCTCCATAATTCTGGCTCATTCTGCAAAGCGCTTACTCCCTCTCTTGTAGTCCAGGTCCATAGGCTCCAAGTTTCTCAGGTACCTTAGGCTATCTAGGGGACTTTCATTTTCTCCAGGCTCTCAAAGCCATACTAAGACAAGTTCTAGGATTCTACACATATGTACTCAAAGACAGGTCCAACAGATTTGAAGAATTGGAGAAGCTTCCATTTTGTGCTAGGTTTTGGTGTTTGCATCAGCGTTTTCCATTTATTGCTGGTGCAGCATGGACGGCAAATGCCTCTTGCAGTCACCTGCTTTTACCTGGTGCTTCAACTGTTACTGGTTGCAGAAGATGGCTCTCAGCATTTGTTCCCACCTTCACATTAAGTATGTCAACTTTTGTGTCCCACTTGGTATAAGATTGTGTGTGAGTGTTCTTACTTTCCCGGCTCAGAGTTCTTAAGCTACCTGGATGGAAATCCCTACTTGGCAAGATGCCCTTCAAACGCTGGTCTCTGGTAGCTGTTATTTTTCCTCAAAGCCTGACAGTGCCAGGCAAACAATAGGCACAAAGAAGCAGCAATAAGTGGCACCTTCAACTGGTAGCTACCCTAGGTTTATCTGAGCATAGGATCTTTCTTTACCTTACAAATGGCATAGTCCCTATGTGGGCCTCAGCTCTGGAGACACTTGGCCATTTGCTGCAGCCATTGTTAGCTCTAGCATTTGAGATTTTTGATGTCTTGACAGGAATTCTTCTGGCAACCAAGGCCTGCCAGTTGTCTCACTGTCTCCATTCGGCCTTTACAGCTCTCTGCTCATCTCTTCTACTTCAACTCCCCTCCTTCTTCTGTCCCAAGTCATCATAGGGGCTGTTCTGCTGCTTCTGTAGCTTCCTAAATTTTGATGGATCGTAGCTATTTGCTTGACTAATGACAGCCATTCATTTTGGATCAATCACTGTCACTGCGGTTTGTGTTTTACATCAATCAGGACTTTCGTGTAGGTGGAGTTTTTTGTTGGGACTGACAATCAGCTCTGTCCTGCCAGCCGCTCTCAAATAACCACAAAGAGATTTACTATTAATTATAAATGCTCAGCCCAGAGCTTAGGCTTGTTTCTAGCTAGCTACCTCCTACAACTTAAATTAATCATTTCTTTTAATCTATGTGCTGCTCTGAGACTCATTTACTTCACCTACATACTTCCTATCCTGTTCACTCTGCATCTCTTGGTGTTACATCTGACTCAGCCCTTCTCTCCGACCTGAAAATCCTGCCTACCCACTGGCCAGTCAGCTCTTTATTGACCAATGAGAGTAATACATATTTATAGTGTACAAAGATTGTTCCATAGCACTTGCATCCAGTCACAGTAGTCCCTACGACAGAGGTAACACCTCCAACCAAGGTGAAAATTGATAATAGAGACTTGTGACTGCAAAAAGCTAGTTGTAAACAATTTCAAGCAATCCTCTGAATCCATCCTCTAGTGGAGATTTCCCCACTTTACTCTATCCTGCCTGTATTAGTCAGGGTTCTCTAGAGAAACCGAACTCATAGAAAGAATATATATATATATATATATAAGAATGATTAATAGGCCATATATATGTACATATTTATTAGAATGATTAATAAGCCATGGTTCAACAATGCCTTCCTACCGGTGAAAGGTTCAAGAACCCAATGTTCAGTCAACAAGGTTGGTTGTCTCTGCTGGTCTTCAGTATACACCAGAATCCTAAAGAAGTAGGCTCTAATACCAGTGAATGAATGAACTTGGCTAGTGAGGGTGAGAACAAGCAGGCAATGACAGCAAGCTTCCTCTTCCATGTCCTTTCTAGAAACTGACAGCAGAAGGTGAGGCCCAAATCAGAGGAAAGTCATCTTACTCAAAAGATCTGGATTAAAAGTGTACCTTCACAGCCAAAGATCCGGGTTAGAAGTGGGTCTTCCTACTTCAGATGATTTAGAAAAAAATTAAGAAAAATTTTAAGAAAAATTCCTTGCAGGGGTACCAAATCATTTGGGTTTTAGTTAATTCCAGAAATATTCATGTTGACAACTATTACATCATCTATCTAAGCTACCCACCAATGTTTCAGAAAGTATAATGATTTCTACATTTTTCTTCTTATTGTTGTTATTACAAAGGCTTTATTAAACTGTCACCACACAGGGACACGGAAACTAGGGTGACATGAATCCATGTTTCTAGGTCACAGTCACTAATATTTGGATTCAGAATAAACTTATTCTTATCCCCTGACCCCATCCACCCCCCCAAAAAAATAGTCCTAGCTGGGACTATGTCTTCAGAGGCAGGACAATTGCTGTGATATTTAGAATGTTGAAGACAGTACATGCAGGGATGAAGGTGATCCAGCAGGCTCTTTGAGTGACATTGGTTTTGGTTCTTATAGTAGAAAAAAAAAAAGCACAAGAGAGCCCTATAGCTAATTAAGGAGTCAAATTACACCATTCCCAATTTTTTATTCATAGGAGAATAAATAAGAAGTGCTTATAAACTTGAAAAACTTACATAAAACTAAAACTAACAGTAATTGGAATAATTCAACAAAGTTTTATGTCAGTCTAGTACATAGAGAGAGGTGGGTCCCCCTGCTCTGTCTCATGAAGAGTGGTAGGGAGTTTTATGTCTTGTTCTGACTCTCAGGGCTGTGATTAATGATTTGCGCTTAAAGAGGATGGTTTCCTAACCCCATTCTAGCATTTTCTGATCATTTCTGAAGCTTCAGTTGAGATCTTTGATGAGACTTTTGTGATTATTCCAATGATCAGAGGTTTTAACTTCTATTGTGTTGTAAACTTAATCTAAACTTTTAAAAACTGCAATGCAAAACTATAAGATTTTTATTATTTTTAATTGTATGTATATGTGTTTCTGCATGTGGGTATGTGGCCATGAGATCTGGAATCCTCCTGGAGCTGGAATTACATGCAACTGTGAGCTGCTAACCATGGGTGCTGGAAACGAAACTTGGTCTTTCGCAAGAGCAAAATACATGCTCTTAACTACTGAGCTCTCCCTTCAGCCTCCAAATATCAAAGATTTAAACCCCAATACTTCAGAATTCAACTGTGTCTGAATTCAGGGCCTTTACAGAGGTGAATAAATCAAAATGAGGTTATTTTAAAAGGGGCTCCAATTCAATCTGTCCCACAGAAAGGACACCATGTGGCAACAATCTCAGCCAGGGAGGCAGAACTCAAAAGAAAGCAAACCTCAACCGACTTTAGTTTTGGACTTCCAGCATGCATAACATGGAAGAAGAAATTGCTGTGATTTATGCCACCCATCGAGCATAGCATTCTTTCTTCCTCAGAAACAGGTTTTACTTGTATCTTGAGACACAAGAGGCTCACTTTTCTAAGGCAGTTGAGTTTTATGCCTCTGGACGCTTGGGCTGGAGAGTCTCCTTTCCACCCTGACAGTGAACATTTATGTGTTACAGGATAGAAGAGTCCAGGATAATGGAAAGGCACCAAGAATCCCCCCCTTAGTGGTAGAAAATCACCACCATAACCACCAAAGAAATTCCACAAGGCAGGATGATGCACACTTTTAATCTGACACTCATTAGGTAGAGGTAAGAGGATCTCTGTGGGCTTGAAGCCTGTTTAGGGTACATAGCAAGTTCTAAGCCAAAGACGACCCAGTCTCAAAACAAATCATGCAACAAATCCCCTTTTCTCTCAACCTACAGACTTCCTCATGAACACTAGATGGAGGTTGAGGAAGAGTCAGTAGTCACTGAGTCACAACCAAAATTCACCTGACGCTAAGGAATTGAAAACAGCTGTGTTAGTTCAGGAATCTGACAAATAACTCAATAAAGATTTAAAAAACATCATTTTAAAAGAAGGTTAAGCATCTCTACAAAAACTTCTCTGCTGAAGACATCCAAATGGTGAATAAACACATGAAGATACTCTTGACATAATTATTCACCAGAAAAATAAGCCAGGGGCTACTACTTCTTATAAATTATATTGACTAGAATAAGAAAAGTCCCCAAAATACTAAATATTATTTAGAATATCAAGAGGTAAGAACCCTCTCACACATTACTGAGAATAACATAAAACATTATATCTGCTTTGGAAAATACTGTCAGTTACTCAAGTTACTAAATATGAACTTATTAGATAACTTGGGAATTCTACCTCTAGCTATATACCCTAGAGAATGAGAACACACAGGCACACAGAAATAAGATCAGAAGTAAAACCCAAAGCAATTTAGTGAAGGACAGTGTGTCTTAATGACAAACATGGAAGCTACCCTGCATTCCCCAGAAACCCAGGAGAGTTATTTTAGCAAGAATGTTACATGACCACATAATTTTTATTATGCTTATTTTACAAAAAGAACTTGATTTGTAAAGGAATAAACGGTTTGGAAAAGGGGACCATTGGTATCAACAGGACCAGTGTCACGGGTTTCATATTGACTGGTCATTATTTGGATTTAGATAGAAATTATGGGTGTGTGTTAAAAGGTTTTAAGGTCTTTTGACAATTTATTGTATGTAATAATCTAGACTTTAATGTCTAGAACACATTAAAGAAAATGAAACTGTAAAACAAGTCTCAGTTTAGAACCTTAACACTTATATTAGTATCACTGATCTTTCCAGAAGAAGGAAACAGCTCTATGAATTATTTTATCTCCAGGGCATCTCTGATGCAATTCTGAGGTCTTCTATCACCTTTCAAATTGGAAAAAGATTTCCAGGAAGGAGACACAGCACCAAAACTACCAAGCAAATTAGGTATTAAATGTGTCACTCAATTAAAGAATTTGAACATCTTAGTGATAATGATTTTTTGTGCAAGTCTATATTGAAAGCCTAATGCTGTCACACATGAAGGCAATCAAATTATAAAATTTTACTATTGTCCCTAGAAAATTATCCTTACAAAAAAAAAGCTAGCACACCTTATAAATTTTATGCTAACATTGTAAAGTTCAAGGCGAAGCCAAAGTTATGCCTTGGATTTTTCTCTTGTTTACTGTTTTATTCCTGCAGTATTCTATTTTTCCATAGGGCTAAGAGATAAATATACATGCTTCACAAGGTTGGCTGTGGCACATAAACAACTTTTTGTTTCCAAGACCTTGGAGCATTTCTTAAAAGCTTATTCCCATGCCGACTGTTACCTATCATCATACAGACTGTCAGTTTCACCGTCTGTGAAATGGAATTTGTTTTTTATGGCTGTTCATGGTGTCCCCTACCAGTTTTCTCCCTTTTCTGATGCTGTAATATTGCTTTCTCTTCGGGCTGGTTCCACTTCTCTCACCTCGTCCATGAAGTAATTCCTCCTGCTACAGGACGGTTGGGACTTGATTCTGTTCAGGCACAGAACAGCAGCAACCCATGGAATATTGCAGCAATAGATCTGAGCTTCATCTAAAAGGTGTAATTATACATTAAATGACCCAGTTTATGCTGAACTTCTGCAGCACATAGCTATAATTAATCAAGATGGCTAAGTGTAAAAATATTAAGTGCTAGGATAAGCATCCTCTGCCTTTTTCCATTCCGCTAAACCAGAAAACAAATGTCATAGAATTATGAAAGAATATAATAAAAGGTTCAAATGACAGAACATTTTGAATCATTATTATTTAAGGAAATTTTTGGGAACCAGAGGCTGTTGGTCAAATTGTTTCCACAGGAAAGAGAACAATGAGTATGATGTTCATCTCTCTCTTTATTAACTTTTTAAAATATAAATAACCCTTCAGAAATTTGGCTCCTGGAACCACAAGATAAATCAGTGAGTGGATGAAGGTGCCTCCAGCCACACTTGGCAACCAGAGTTGCTGCAGACTCAGTGTTGGGTACAGAAGAATATAGTGTACATTGTTAAAAATTCCTTCCTAAGGGGAGATGTAAGTGACTTCTATGCTTCCTCCTACATTCCCACTGAAAACTGAGGCACGAGTCCACAGAAGTTCACATGGGTGAACCAGATTCAGTTTGCTGGACTTCGATAGAGTATATATAGGTAAGGTGCTCCTTACAAGAGTGTGGGTGCTTCCCCTTACAGGGCTGCACAGGAAGGTCTTTACCTGCAGGGTTGATGGTTTTCCACAATGTTGTGGAAAGTCCCTTTCCCCTAGTTTTCCCCAGCCTCTAGCCCCTCCCCAAGGTCACGTGCACTGGGGTAGCTTGCAAATAACAGGTGGCGCACAGCAGCTGTATCCTCAGGTGAGGATTCATTGACAATTCTTTCCCCTTTATGATGGAATGGAGGCTGACAAGCCCAACTGGGGTGATCTTTTGCAAGTGGGCACAACTAAACTCCCCAAGGTGGCAACTGTTTGTCAGAGAGGATAGTAAGCATGTCTAACAGTCCCCCACTCCTGGAGGTTTTTACTTCCAGCCATCAGAACTCAGATTGCATGCTTCCCTGTGACACTTCACTAACTGAACCATTTATCTCGGCCCTTGAAATGGTTCTTTATATGTGTGTGTGTGTGTGTGTGTGTGTGTGTGTGTGTGTGTATGATTTATCTATGAGTTTAAAAATAAAACACAGAGAAAATATTTTGCTATGTTCAAGAGAAAGAGATAAGAGGAATGAAATAGAGAAGTAGGCAAGAAACTTTGGGAAATTTCAGCATAGTCATTCCTTCATGAAAAGCAAACTGATTGAATATGTTTCTGCTACACTAAAGCTTACACAGTTGGAAGAAAACTATATATGCAAAAGGATCCAGAAAAAGCAGTACACTTTCCAAGATTAAATGCATCTCGGTCTAAGCATACATAGATTCCAAAAATTAGCACTATACTGGAAGAATTTTAGGTCCTAAACTAAAAAGACGTTTCGTTCATCAAACTTCCACAGGTCACCCACTGTCTTACCTGGCCTGGCCTCGTGTCTATAAACACAAAATTTAAAAATACTGAAGGACTAGCAAAACAGAAAACTCTAATTCATTGCTATAAATAAATTATGAGCAAAACCGAGAGAAACAGACACTAACTGCTTAGCCTGGAGGAGGCAGAAAGGCAGGGCAGCAGGCAGCCGTACTGGGAAGTGGCATTTGACACATGAATAGTTGTCTCTAGGTGGGATGGGAAGAGGTGTGAGTTTTAAGGTCACTTATCGCCATTTGGAAGTGCTTAATATCATATCAAACACATTTACAATGTGCCTGGCCCTGATATTGAAGTTTACTTTATAGTTCTTGAATAATGCTATTAACTAAGCTACATTTGACAAGATGTTAGACTGCTACATTTTACGGATATGGGATTAAATATTTATCAATTTGATTTCATGGATTTTTCGTCCAGTTAATACAATGTTGTAGCATTCAGGTTTTGGTCACTCTGACAAAATAGCTTAGATAGCTAGCTTAAAGGAAAGAAAGGGTTGTTTGGGCTGACTGTTGTGGTTGTTCCAGTCCATGGTTGGCTGGGCTGTGGTGAGACAGCACTTGACTGCAGACCTGGCTGGCAGAGGAAGTTTATTCCTCATGTGGTGGGGACATAAAAGTGAAGGACAGGAAGGGAAAAGGGTATCTAGAGCCACTTCTGGAGCATAGCCGCAATAACCCTACTTCCTCTCCTGAGAGTTCACTCTCAAAGTGAACCAAATAGTACCACATGCTGACAACCAAGACTTTGATACAGGCTCTTTGGGGACATAACCAACTGGGGAAAGTGCATTTTTTCCCAATGGGAAAATGATTTCTTAATCTTCTGGAAAACTGAATCTCCAACCACAATTTCTGTGGTATCTACAGGAAAATGCCCGGTGGAAAGGCATTCTAGCCACAGGATTCAACTTAAGCACAGACTCTGAAATGGTCTATATTTTAACAGGAAAGGATCCTCGTCCCAGTAGGCTAAGTAGCTTATCCAAACAGAAATGTATTTCCCACAGTCCGGGAGACTGGTAAGTCCACAATGAAGACACTGGCAGATCCGCTTCACTGGTGACTGTTCTCTTGCTCTGACCTCACACGGGGGGGGCGGGGGGCACTAAAAATGTTTGTTCTCTAGCCTCAGAGGTTCTACCCTTGTGAAGAAACAGCTCCCAAACTCCACCTCCTAGCACCGTCACATTGAGGTTTATTGAAAGTCACTGCATGGCTTTGGGAAGAGCAGAAATACTCAGTTTTGTAGCAGTCTCTTTTATTTTGCCGTGGACAAACTCCCCAGCAGAAACAGCCTAAGGAAAGTAAGATATTTGTCTTGGCTCGTATATCCAGAGGGTTTTATTTGACCATGGTGGTGAAGACTTGGCAGAACAGTTCAGTTCATGCTGGAGGAAGTATGTTTGAGGCTGTTGTCTGGTGAACAGGAAGCAGAGAGACTGAGACAGGAAGTAGGAGCCCAGTATCACCCTCTAAAGCCAGCATTTACTGAATTACTCCTACCAGTGAGGCCCTATCATATGAAAGTTCTATTGTCTCCCAAATAGCATCCATACCTGGGGACTAAGCATTCCTAATACAAGTCTGTGGCAGTCTAGATTCAAAAGTAAACAACTGTGTACCATAAGTAATAAAATAGTTGATTAACCTTTTATAAAGCATATACATTTCCATATTTGAATGACATTCTCTCTACCCTGTAGTCAAGTCAGCAAAAAATCTGCATGGTGGGCCACTCTGACACTCTATTTCCCTCTGAGCCTTTAACAAGTAAATCCCTGTTGCCTTCAGTTTTGTTTTCTTATTCATAACATAAATAATGAACTGTAGTACTATAAATATTATGACTTTGAGGTCTGACATGGAGGACTCTCTAGAGGTGTAATACATTATGGCAGCTGCAATAACCCAGTGCTTTTATCTGGTATTTTCCTTTGAATGCAAGAACAGAAAATGTTCTTAAAATGTTTTATTTACCAAGCCAATGTTAGGACAAGAAAAGATGGGATAGACCCTTTTCTTCTGTGCTTTTGGAATTCATCAAATGATGCATCTTCCTTTAGCACCCAGCACTTGAGAACGTTTGATTTTCTTTGTGAATTGTCAGATGCAAAATTCTCACCTTGATTGCTGTGGTGCATCATACATGCTCAGACCAGACTGTGAGGATCATGCAAATGACCTTCCTGCAAGTATGGAGTTTCCTAGGTATTTGGGTTCAGAAAAGAGGGTTGGTGGGGAGTGGGGTGGACAGATGGCTCAGCAGTTAAGACCATGTATTGCTCTTGCAGAGGTCTGGGGTTTAGATTCTCAGAACCTACATGGTGCTCTCAAACATTTGTAGTAACTGCAGTTCCAGGAGATCTAAGACCTTCTGACCTCTTCAGGCACCAGGCTTGAATGTGATACACATGTATAAATGCAGGCAATCCTTCAAACACATAAAATAAAATAAATATTTTTAAAAATAATATAAAAAGATTGCTGATGGCCCAAACATGAAAGTAAGCAATTTAAACAAGAGAGAGAGAAGCAGACAATTTTAAATGCCAAATAAAATAAATATTAAATCTGAAAAAGTCATGATTGGAAATCAAAAGGACATGGATAAAATTGGAAGCATGCTCCAGGAAATTCATAGCACCCTAAAATTTACTCAAAGATATGTGTGAATTTTATCACTACCTTTTATTCTGAAAATGAGGAAATGGCACCTATAGACACTTATAAGGCCTCCAATCTTCTCATTCTCTTTTTAGGGATAAATAAATATTTTGAAATAGTTACACAATGAATTTGATCACTTTTACAAACTAAGAATAATCATTATAATTTAGCATAAATGATATTATACATATATCAAATGAAAGTAATACTTATATATCAGGACACTGTCAAATTCATAAATCAAAGTAAAATATTTCTATATTTCCTTAGGATAGATTGCATACAAATTGAAACACCATCAGGAAGATTTATTTATTGATCTGTGTTATTGATTGAGCTCCCCTTGGGTTTGAAGCTAAGAGTAATCAAATTTCTTGTCACAAAGCACACAGAGAGCTCCTTCTCCTCAACCCCCATAACCACGACAGCACTTGACACACGATGCATTTCCCCTCTATTTTGAAATTACTCATGGAGCCGCTTTTGCATGTGACTGGGATGATTTCAAGAACTTGTATAACAATACCCCAGTTTACAGAGCAGTAAGGAATCCATCCCTTGTGTAATGGTCTGTCCTGTCCCCTGGGTATCCTGTCCCTTTAAGAAACAAGCCCTGCCCACTCCACCACTTCCACTGGGGCAAGTATTTCCCCAGTCTGTATGTGCTCTTTCTCTGTCCCTCTTCTGAAGAGGGGGCTGCTCCCCCTCACTCTCTCTCTCCCTTCTTTCTTTTCCTCCCCCCTCTCTCTCCCTTTCTCTCTCTCCTTCTTCCCCTTCCCTTCCATAACCCACTAAACTATACCCAAACCGTCTCTGCATGGTGTGTCTATCCATCTCTCATCTGCTGAGGCTGTCATGGCTTTGCTGCAGCCTTTGATCACCCTCAGCAGTAACAGTGGTCTGCCGAGGTCTCCCACCCGACACTGCCCCGCTTGGGACACCTGCTGTTTTTTAAACCATAACACCTTGAGTCTCTGTGTTTTGATACATTGCTGTGTATCTCGGGGGAAAAGTTTTCATTCCCATGACTTTGGTGCCTTTCTCAATCAGGGTTTCTATTACTGCAACAAAATACCATGACAAAAATACAAGTTGGAGAGGAAAGGGTTTATTTGGCTTACACTTCCATATTACTGTTCATCAACAAAAGAAGTTAGGATAGGAACTCAAACAGATCAGGAACTTGGAGGCAAGAACTGATGCAGAAGCCACAGAGGGGTGCTGCTTACTGACTTACTCAGCCTGCTATGGTATTGAAGCCAGAACCACCAACCCAGGGTTAGCACCACCCTCAATGGGGTTAGGTCATCCTCCATCAATCACTAATTAAGAAGATACCCTACAGGCTTACAGCCTGATCTTATGAAGGTGTTTTCTTAATTGAGGTTCCCTCCTCTCAGATGACTATAGTTTGTGTCAAGTTGACATAAAACTGTCCCCCAGAGTGCCTCTAGATGATATGTAATGGATTCTTTCGTGTAGATTCTATAAAAACATCCATCCCACTATGTATTTCAGGAAACACTGGCTTGTAGATTTTGATAGTGAGGTGTCAGCACTAGCGTGTGTATGTGTCCTCTAAGAGTTGGCTTTGCTGATGGTATTTGGCAACAGTCTGGAAATGTGCTTGATAATACCATACCAACAGCCCCAGCAACAAAACATGTTAAGAGAGAAAAGTGGGAGAGACTGAAAGAACTGAACTCATTTATAGTTTAAGGGAAAAGATACATTTTAGCATATACATTCCGTTCTACCCTTCTAAGAAAATAAAACAATCTGTATATACTTAGATAAACAAAGTGAATATAAAAATGTATGCACCTTTGGTCTTAGGGATCATTAGATATAGATGATCTTGATGAAGCTATGAGTGCAAGATTGCATGATAGGAATGGTAGTGTCCTAAAGGACATGAAAGAGCTACTGTTCAGATTCTCTATCTATCTATCTATCTATCTATCTATCTATCTATCTATCTATCT
>LOEQ01001091.1:79756-94411 GCA_001685075.1 Bramus lutescens | reverse complement strand
CTCTCTCTCTCTCTCTCTCTCTCTCTCTGTGTGTGTGTGTGTCTCTCTCTCTCTGTCTCTCTCTCTCTCCCTCTTTCTCCCTCTCCCTCTCTCTCATCATCTCCCTTTCTGCATTGTGCATTATTGCTCTCACTCATGGTCAAGTCCATTCCTTCACTGGCATTAGAGCCTACTTCTGGATTCTGGAACATGCTAAAAATCCGCTGATATTTCCAGACTCATGGACTGAGCATCTATTGAATTCTTGGATTTTCCATTGATTGGGAGCCATTTTTGTACTCCCTGGACCACAGCCTGTAAGCTGTTCTATTAAACCTCCTTCAGAAACACACAGTTTTGTTTCTTTAGAGAACCCTGACTAATACAGTCTCAAAGCAGGATCTCTAGCCTATGTGACTTGAAATCAATTCTAAACATTCTGAATGTTTAGCAGACAGGATTGCCTTTGAATCTTAAAAGGGGTTATTTGGTGATTATATTAAATGATTTTAATTGTGCAATTATGGAGGTCTGAAGTTATCTACTTAAAAATTAATAAATCTTTTGCTGGAGCACCTACACCATAAAAGAAATGATCTTCAGAATATATAGTAATAAATAAATCTGATGTACTATATAACCTCAAGTTGATGATTCAGAAATAGGATTGAAGATTAGAGCACAGCTATGTGTATTTAAATCTCTAAACCCTGGTATATAATAGAGAATTTGCTGTGTGAGCTCCTTTAGCTCCTTCAGCCAATAGCATTTAAAATACCAGCCCACTTGGGCATGGTCTCTTATACTATAAATGCATCTGTAAAGCCTGAACTTGCTCTCTTGCTTCCAGCTGCTAGACTCTTCCCATTCCCCATTTGTTCAGAGGACTGTGATCTGTGAGTCTCGCCTAAATAAATGACCCTATATTATACTTAATTCTGAACTAGTATGAGATTATTTTGTAATTTCTGTCATCAGAGAATATTAATAAGTCAAATGTTAATTGTAACTGCACAGTACCATGCCCCATCCCATGCAATTATTTGTTTAACTTTTATTTTGAGGAATAAAAGCTGTTGCTCGTTCATACAACAAAATAGTTTTTTAACCTAATTAATGCTTTTCCATTATTTAATTCTCAAAAAAATCAAATCAAAAGTGACAAACAAACCAGGAGAGATAGGAATAAAAGTAGAAAGGAAGCCAGCGAGGAAGGAAAAGAAGAAAGAGGAAGAAAGATAAGGAATAGAAAAAAGGGGAGGAAGAGAGGGAGGAAGGAAACACAGACATACACAGACATTCACACACTAAGAAAGCAGATAATTAGTCAAGAACATCCCCACACTCTGAAGCAAGTTCACAAGGATGGCTGCTGTCATGGTCCAGATAATGGGAAAATACTTTCCCAGAATTTGGCCAAACCTAGGGATGTTGTTCAGCTTATTTCAGAGACTGTGAGCAGCTTGATTAGTCTGCCTTGGTTAGAGGATGACAGCTTTGGGGAAAAGCACCATAGAAAACCAAAGCAGGAAAACTTAATGCCTCCAAAGAACACTAGAGATGAGTTATTTCTGATTTTTTAGAAGAAGCATTTGGAGGCCTTAATTTATCTTAAAGCATAAGTGCCTGGTGACATTGAAAAATGCTCAGTGAGAAGCTTATTTATAGGAACCAAGACTAATATCATATAATGCATTGCAAACTTTAGCCGTATTATGGTTCTTTTTAAGTTTATTTTGACTATTCTTCTCATTTCTCTTTCTTTTATTCTCCACTTCTGGAAGATGCCACTTTAGTTTTGTTTTAAATATGTATCAACTTGAAGAGTCTACATACCTACTTAATAAATAATAAGTACTTATAATATACCATGTAAAGTTACATTTTCCAGAATCTTTTGTACTTTGATTCTGCATAAGTGCATCAGAGGTACTTAATATATTTGTTTATTACATTATTGAGAAAACACTAAAAGGATCAATATACAAAGAGTTCATATATATATTTCTCAACTCTTTCACTTAAATTTGTGGTTGTGAGCCTTGCCTTTGACAACTGAGCCATATCTCTAGCTAGATCAACTTTGTCACTTAATAAACAGAGTGCTGCAGACTAGATTTTGAGGCTCTGTAATTGTTAGCATTCCCCAATTGTTAATCCTGTGGCTTTATTATACTTTCCTAGTTTTCTCATTTCTTTTTTCCTTCATTCTTTTACTTATGTATTATCTCTTTGGTGTTATTTACTTAATGATCCCCCGGTTGTGGACTGTGACCAAGCACTTTTGGTAGCTTCTGCTCTGCTAGGAGGAACAGCAAACACAAACATGTCCTTGTTTCATCATCTCTCCAGAGTGTGTGATTACTTAAGAATGACTAATTGAGCGTTTCTTTTTTGTGTGGTTGTTTTATGAGGTGGGATGCTCATTCTATAATCCAGGCTATCTTCAGATTTGGCCTATCTCCCTGCTTGAGACTTCCAGAAACTGGGATGATAGGTGTCTGTCAGCATGAATATCTGGTTTAAATATTTTTATCTTTTCCCCCAAGGTGCTTTGTAGGTACTGTAAGTGTGCGTGTATGTGCATATATGAAGCTATAACTGAACAAAGAAAGAAATAATGGTGCAATACGTGAGCAAAGAGAGTGAACTTCAACCCGCTAGGTCTGAAAGTCACTACAATCTTCATAATATGGACTCCAAAGAACTCCAGATGGCCTCAGAGAAGCTGAAGCAAACTTATGAAAGTAGGTAGTCACATAAGGCTTCTCTTTTTCCATGTGTCCATCTTCCACGGAAGCTTAATTTTCATAAATTATACATCAGTTTCCTTAGGCAGCCTTGAGAACTCTGAATTCATACTTTGACAACCAGAAGATAAACACTCAGTGATCACACACAGGAACCTGAAGAAGTTCAGTTACTCTGCTGTCCCTGCTGATTTGCACCATTTCTTCAAAGTCGTTTTAATTTTATTTCCATTTTCTCCTTATCACGTTATGAAGAATACAAAAACTGAAAAACAAAATGTGTGGTTCTGCTGTCAAGAAAAAGACTGTTGTAAATTTAAAACATTTGGAGAGTTTTGAAAATAATTTAAGTTAAAAAGAAACCTGAAATCTTAATCAAGCCTCTTTTAGAGTTAAGCAGGTCTATATTTGAATGTCAAATTAAAAAAATTAAAAAAGCATTTCTAAGTTCAGGCATGGAACACTGGAAATTTTGTCATTGGAACTAACAAAAGAAAGCTTATTTTTTAAAAATATATTTGGTTATTGTGTACGCAGCTTTTGTACACACCTTCATAAATAGGTTAGTATGAAAGTAAGCTCACCCAATGGGAGTCTCTGGTCATCTGTAACAAATCCTTCTTTTCTACTGTTTTCTTTTATCTTCCTTCTTGTGTGCCTTTTTCTCTGCTACGCATTTGGCCTGCTAGTGCCACCTAGAGGTGTATGTAGGTATTGCACACCTCAGGATAGATCTAAAGAAACTGAGTTGACCTCCACCATAAATTCTGAGCATTCAGAAGTAAAAGAAGCATGTTTCATACAAGGGTTATTTAGGTTTCCTAGAAATTCTAGGAGCTTTGTTAATTTTAAAAAACTGTTGACTTCACAAAATAGCATGATGAAAAATGTGTGTATGTATTTGTGGGGATTATCATTGTGGCTCTCATTGATAAACCTTGAGCAAGTTGCTTATCCACTCAGGAAGTGTGTTTCCTCGTTTACAAAGTGGATGCAAGCACATGGCTGCTCAAGGTTGCTGTGAGGATTAGGAATACATCTGCCGTGTGCTAGATAAGGTTCACTATATTAAAGAGAGCATATATAAAGCTTCTGGTCTATACTAGATAAGGAATGGGCTTATCACAAGCATTGCTGTGGTGTTAATTAAAATTGTATTATGTCATAATGCACTAAACTGTTTGTCGTCTTTAAAACAAAAAGATAATTAAATGGAATCTAAAATACCTCTTTAAAATCTTCAAAATAAAAACCATACTTAACTATCCTTCTATACATGTCTCTGATGGTTAAGGGAATGCAGAAGTTTCCTTACGTTTTGTCAGTTTCGCCTATGAAGCAATGGCAAACAAAAGCTCAGACAGTGACCACCGTGGACGTCAGCTCTGGAAGAGGGGCTTCCCTTAAAAAGGGTCCATACACAAATTTCTAGCAAAGAAATTCAACATGGTGCTGAATGCTGCGGATTCTTACTGTCCTTAATTAGGGAA
This sequence comes from Bramus lutescens, assembly GCA_001685075.1. NCBI lineage: Eukaryota > Metazoa > Chordata > Mammalia > Rodentia > Cricetidae > Bramus > Bramus lutescens. The sequence continues at coordinate 90,192 of LOEQ01001091.1, read as the reverse complement.
AACTATGGGAAAAAGAGGATGCAAGAGTTTTTAATCTAATGTTTAAGCTTCAGTAAATGTTACATGTCTATTTCTTTCCCTTTCTCAGCACTGTAAAAACCTGAAAATACTCAAGGGCACACGCAGGGCATCCACTGAAACACAAAAGTCAATATCAATGTGAAGAATGTGAATCTTTTGATTTCTGTCTGGTTTACTTTGGTTTTTTAAAGTATATTTTCTTTCATCCTCCAATAAATGTTTCTTCCCTTCTCTGACCCAGACAACGATTTCTCTTCCATTAATATCTCAAAATGTTTTCCCCCATTTCTTTCCCATGAATCTTTTCATTTGTACCAATCTGTGACACTGGCCTGAGATCTGGCAGCAATAATATTGGACATGTAAAATGTGAGTCTGAAAATCAACTTACAGTGGTGTCTCTTTTATGTTTGAGGGGCACACTGAAGAAAACCCACTGGATGCATGAAACTGAAGACCGCATTGAACCATATGTGTGTGCATGTGCATGCATGCATGCATGAACAACTGGGTGTTATGTTTTAATATATGCATGCTTATAGTAATAGTTTAATGTTGATTTAGGTATAACAAGAAATTAATTATAAAGCTGAATTATAAATAAACATAAACAGCATGGCAATCTATTTATTCTAGCAGAAGTTCTGATTTCTTCCCCTCTGTCTCTCTCTCTCTCTGTCTCTTATCTTGCAAATGTATCATTACACTATAGAGCATTTTTTCAACTTCTGTTGACTATGGGAAGCCAAGGACGTAGAAAACAAACCTCAGATGATGGGTAACTATTGTGTGGGCATGAAACATCTAGTGTGGGAAAAGCAATGGTTACATTGAGGAAAGCAACGGTTACACTCAAGAAAACAATAGCTCCACTCAGGAAAGTGATGATTACAATCAGGAAAGTGATGGCTACATCCAGGAAAGTTATGGCTACACTCAGGAAAGCAGTGGTTACACTCGGGAAAGTGATTGCTACACAAAGGAAAGCAATGGTTACACTCAGGAAAGTGATGATTACAATCAGGAAAGTGATGGCTACACTCAGGAAAGTGATGGTTACACTCAGTAAGGGGATGGTTACACTCAGTAAAGTGATGGCTACACTCAGGAAAGCTTACGTTTTTCATTGGACCTTCTTTCACAGACATGTTGGGTTCAGTCTCCAGTAATGGATTGCCAATAGCAAAGATACTTAAAAGATTGATTACACATTTCCAGTAAAATCAAAATGATAACATAAATGAGTTCTAAGAGACAGAAAAAAAATAAATTTTAGGAAGATGAGTACATTGTTGGCATCTGTGGTGAAAGAAGAAGCTATTTATTAGCTGAAGGAATTCCCACAATACTCTAGTTAATTTGGTTTCTTAATCATAAACCTCCCTGGCATCTCCTGCCTTTGGCACTAAGCCTGGTGGACAATCATCAACATTTTAGAAGTTATTTGACTTACTTTAAAGCAGATTACAAAAGATATTTACTGCAGAAATCTTGCTAATTATGTAACCTGAAACTTTACTGTTTTCTCCTAGTTTCTAATGATATTGCCAAACCAACAAGACAGAATTTAATAAAGCACAATTAATCTGTCATTGGATACATTAGTTCTCCTTAGGCTGTTTTTAAATTTTCATAGGGAAATTATGTCCTGCTCAAAGCCAGAGATATTATCCCATCTCACTGATATTCTAAATAATTGACAAATCATAGTAATTTTTGTTGTTTTTTAAATTATTAATTTCAACTCAAAATGCTGCAATCAGGTCTACTTTGTTAGATACTGGCCCACTTTGGGTATGGTCTCATGTACTATAAATGCAGATGAAAAGTGTGTACAGGTCTCTTGGCTGCTGGATTTGGTTCCTGTTCCCAGCACACACAGAGGACTGGATATCACTACTCTTTCTTTGAGTTTATCCCCAGAAAAATAAACTTCTGCTATACTTCATTCGGGGCTATTGTGGAACTCTTTTGTATACCAATAAACTAATTTGTTTGTTTCATGACAGCAAAACATCTAATCTCTGACCTTTATGATTAATGCATTTACTCAGGTTAACTAAAAGGAGCAGAATGATGAACAAAAACATTAAAAAGTGGTCAGTTTGTTGCAGGAAAGTCTGTCAACCTGAATAAACTTGCAGACACAAGTGTGCAATTTGATGAGAAAAGCTCATACCTGGTTCAAGTTGAGGAGAGAGCAGTTACAAAAAAATAGTTATAATATTTAAGAAGATAATGGACATAAAGAGAAAGATGCCTTGAGTGTAAGATCCATACACAATTCCAGAGTATAAACCAATTTCATTTCAAATGAGAGAAACTAAAAGGAGGGTGATGCAGAGGGGTTTGCTTCTGGGGAAAAGAAAACTGCCTGGTGATATTTTCCCCACACCCTGAAGTCACCCAAGTACAAGGAAGACAGTGCAGCTGTGGTAGAAAGGAGGCAGACTACATGCCAGTCTGATATCAGGTCTTGGGAGATCAGCAATGTCCACACTGATAATGCTATTTTTGCAGGCACAAGCACTGCAATAGCTAGGTCACAATTACTTGTATCAAGATTCCAGAAAGTCATTGTGTAACAGACTGGATTCCCTGAGAAGAGAAACTGAAAGGCAGTTGTGTAAGGCTGTTAAGGTGAAACCTAAATTGTAGTGAAGACACTAGACCATAAAAACTTCTAGATCCCAGGCATGGAACTGCAGGATTTGTCTGAAGAAAACTGATTTCTGTCTTTCTTTGGTCTGAGATTTGATATGCCCCCACTTCTTCCTTTTTGGGATAGGAACATATCTTCTATGATATTGGATATTTAAAATGTGCAGCTTATGAAATATGTTCTAAAGATTCACAGTTAAGAGATTGCTTAAGTCTCAGAACAGATTCTGTATTTCTAAAGTGTGTCGAAATTTTTAAGTCTATGGAGAGTTTTGAAGTTGTAATTAATGTATTTTGCAATATGGGGCTGCAATACTCCTATGGAAGCCACGTGTTGACTTATCAGGTCAAAGTGATGTGTCAGGTATCAAAATGTCAAGTGGTGTGCTTGTGATTGTGACTTTTGAGTGTTAACTTGAGTGCATTAAGATAAGCATAGGGGTATAGAGAGACAGCTCAGAAGCTATGAGCACTGGCTCTAGAGGATCTGGGTTCAGTTCCCAGCAATCATGTGGCTGCTAACAATCTTCTGTCACTCTATAGATCCAGAGGATCCAGCACCCTCTTCTGGCCCCAGTGGGCACTGTACACAAGCAGTCCACATAACTACATGAGGCAAAACACTCATATACAAAACATTAAAATAAATAAATCATATATATATATATATAATTTATTTTGCACACCTTTGGGTGGCCTGTGTAGGTATTTAGTTGATTGGAGAAGACCCACTTCGAATATGGTACCAGCATCTTACGGGCTGGGGTTCCAGACTTAACAAAGACAGAAATAGAGAAGCCAGTGAATAATCACAGTCCCATTTTTTTGCCACATAAGGAGATCAGTGCTACTTACTGAACCACTCCTGCCTCTGTTCCTTTCTAATCCTCATGTGAGCTAATTAGACCTTCTTCTGGTACGTTTGCTCTTTTGTCAGGTTAGGTCACGGAATGGAGAACAAAGCAACTAATAGAATAAATACGCTTGAAAGATTTACTTTCTCAAAATGTTAGAAAACGTTTCTCCAAATGTTTAAAAAAAGAATGTTATATATAAAGAAAAGGAAGATTCTCTTCTAAGATTTAAATCATAATTATATAGCCAATCCTGAACTGAAACTTCTTTCCTTGAAGGATTCTGAATGTCAACAAGTCACAAGTTCAGGGAATCTGAAACTATCAAGACCAACAAGGCAGCTATCCAAGGTCAGACAAGCAGGAAATATGGGCTAGAAAGGGGAGAACGCTTAACCAAGGAACTGGAGGATGCTCCTGGTGAACTGCCTGCAAAATGGGCAGAGAGCCAGGCTTGAAGTTTCGGTGGGTTGCCACTTAAGCTGGATTGTGCTTTTCGTTTGCTTTTGAAGACCTATACTTTACTGTTATGCCTTCAAAGACTCCAGTAATGTCACTGGTTCTTCAGGGAAAGCATTTTTGAATCCCTGATTTTGGCCTGTCCTTGGTTCTCCATCTGGGGTGAGCAGAATTTTGTTCACATGTCCCCAGTAAAAATCACACAAGAAAACTCAAATAAACATGACTAAGTATTTTATATAAGTGTGTGTGTGTGTCTGTGTGTATGTGTGATTACATTTCTTTAATTTTTAATTTCTAATGAATCTTTAAATCAGTGATTGGTGTGAGAAAGTCCTTCTGTATATGTGTTGCTTTTGTTGGTTAATGGATGAAGCTGCTTCTGCTAAAGTGGTTTAGCAGAATAGAGCAAGGCGGGAATTCCAAGCTGACAGAGTAGAGAGTAGTTGGAGTCAGGGAGAAGCCACGTAGCCTCTGGAGGAGAAAGACACAAGCTGCCAGCTGGAACCTTGCTGGAAAACCACAAGCCTCGTTGTAAAATATAAAATAATAGAAACGGGTTAATTTAAGATGTAAGAGCTAGCTAGAAATACCCTTCAGCTATTGGCCAAAGATTATTTCAGATAATACAGTTTCTGTGTGATTATTTCAGGTGAGTGGCCGGGAATGAACAAGCAGCCACCACCAAAAAGTGGTTCTCAACCTTTCTAATGCTGTGACCACTTAATACAGTTACACATATTGTGGTGACTCCTAACCATAAAATTATTTCATTATTACTTTATAACTTTAATTTTGCTACTGTTATGAATCATAATGTAAATATCTCATATGCAGGATATCTGATATGTGACCTTCAAAAGTTTGAGAACTGCTTCTTTAAATTTCAGTTAACTTGGCTGTGCCTATCACCCAATGTGAGAGTGCTTGGAGGAAAAGTCCTGGGTTTAATCCTTAGCAAAACACACACAGAGAGAATTTGTGCATATATGTGTGTATTTATGTACGTTTAACACATATCTATGTAGTCTTCTTTAGTATTTTGGTAATGTCAATATTATAGTCAATAGGATAAGAAAAAATTAAGAAAAAACTAGAACATTAAATGATAAATTCCTTGAGTATTTGTTAATCCAATGTATGAGAACAGAAGTTGCATGCCATCTACATCCTCTCTGATTTCACAAAATGTCAAGAATCATACAACATCCATGTCTCTTCTTACATCTACATGTGAACTACAGAGACCACACAGGAGACTGTAATTCACTGGAGTGAGACTTGTTCCTTACAGCACCATTTCATGGCTTGCTGAGCCACTATGCTCAGCTCTTGCCTAAGGTGTCCATGATCCTCCCCCTCATGGCCATCCCAAAAAGAACACCATGGAACCATGTTGTTTACATTTCTTAAGTTTTGTTGTAGCTAATGCTAGTTATCGAAGGTGATAGTACTTATAGAAACAGAGTTTTAAGATTTGGAAGACAGGTTGGGAAAACCCCTTGGCTATCAAAAACACATAGAGCAGCATTAAAAGCATGCATCAGGTTTCTTTTTCGTAATCCATGGGGTTCATCATTACTTCTTTTCAGTAACCATGGGTTTTATCATTGCATGTGATGACTGTTAAAAGTGTACACTCAGCAGAAAACAAGGAAGGATGCAGAAGCAGACAGTTATTCCCACACTGATAAGCAGTCTTCAAAAAGATCTCTAGAGGAATGTGCCCCATAACTGTCCCCATGTCAGACAGACTTCATGAGCTGACCAAGACCCTTAGAAAATATACACATAAAAGCCAACTCACACTTTATAAGCAGAGAGAGAAAATAATTTAAGCAGATAAACTTTGACTTTCATATTGTTTACATCCTGTTGCAAACAACATATTAATAAATAAAGGACTCTATAAAAGAAGCCCCTCCCCAGTCTAATAGTAATCACCAGGACCTTTACTTACAAATGTTTGATTTCTTTGCTTCCTTAATTTCCAAAAGCAGATTTTTATCCAAAGTATGTCAAGGGCCAGTAATTCTAGCACTTGGGTGGAAGAGGCAAAAGAATCAGGAATTCCTCCTGTGTTACATAGTGAGTTAGGTACAGACTGTCTGAATAAGATCATGTCTCAAAAGTAAATAAAGAATGGAAAAGCAGATATTTGGATGCTACCCAACGAAATGGCGTGTGGAGGGGATCTCTGTGTAGATGGGGTATTTGCTTGAGAGTAATTTCACCCTGTCAGAAAACCATGTCACACACTGAAGAGTGCACTTTTGATAGAATTTTACATCTCCATAGTTTAAAAAAAAATAACAGTCAACAAGGCAGTTAAAATAGTAATAACTAAGAAAACAGCATTTCAGACGGGTGTCTTTGCGTTGTAGTCACTGTAGCCAAACATGTCTTTATGGCTCTTTTGTGTAAATATAAAGTGATATAAATGGGAAGACAGCCTAACTTCTCACTGCTTAATTCTATGTCACAATGCTTTTTGCTTGTTTTTCACTGTGCCCTAATTTGACCGCAGCATCTATTGAATTAGACTTCAAATCTCAGTGAGACAGTACCCAGTAATTGGGACAGAACATAGGCATTGTAAGCATATAGATTGTGTGTAAGCAATGTAAAACTAAATAGCTTATTCCAATTTACCCCGTCTAGTATTTTCTTCTAGCTCAGTTAATTAATATTTTCACTGAAGAAATAATGTCAATATAATGAATAGATAAAGCATTTAGCATACTAAAAAGTGAAGGCTATGAGAAAATAATAAAGCTGGGTTAGAAAGACTGAAGACAAAACTTGCCGGAGTTTCTGAGACTTTAGATGAAATAGAAAGAGCAGGTATCAGAGAGCTGACATGTGTGCAAAGATTTCAAGAGAGAAGGATGAGGGTTAAATGAATATCAGAGATATGATATTCCAGGCAGAGGAATCTGAAAGAGCTAAAGTCGTGGGTTCCTGACAAGAGTAACATGTGGAGGAGCAATCACCAAAGGACCAAAGGGACTAAGGCAGGGCAGAAGTACAGATGAGTGCATGGGATGTGACATTGAAGGGGAAGAGCGCAGGGATTTGGGGCCAGTGCTGGAGCTGTACTCCCTGTAAAACGGGGACATGACCGACCATCTAGGGCAGAAGAGGAAGCATGCTTTGATGTCTGTGGTAAACAGATCTCTTGCTTCCCTGTAGATAGTAGGCGGGTGCAAGGCTAGAGCAGGGTAGCTTGTGAAAACACTTGGAATAAGGCCACAGGGAGACATGAGGAAAACTTAGACAGGGCTATTGGAAGCAGAGTGGTGGCGCACACCTTTAATCCCAGAATTTGGGAGGCAGGGGCAAGAGGATCTCAGTGAGTTTGAGGCCAACCTCATCTACAGAGTCAGTTCCAGGACAGTCAGAGTGTTACACAGAGTCTCGAAAAAACAAAAATAAGTAAGTAAATCAATGAACAAATGAATAAATAAACTAAAGTAAAATGGATCTTCCTGAGCAAAATTAAGTTATTAGTAGGTACAGGACCCTGGTGAGAAGGATGTTGCTCCTTTTCTGGATGCCTGCTTCCTTTGGCTCAGGAATCCTTTCTCTTATGACCCCAACATCTCACTTTGACTCTCAGCATCCTGTTCTGGACCCTAACCCTGCGTCCTTCTCCTAATCGCTGTAGTGATTATGCTGAATCCACCCAAATAATCCAGGCAATCAGTCTGCATTAAGAGACTTAAATTCACCTCATCTATGAAGGGATTGTTAGCCACTAATCTAATAAGATATTTAGAGACATTTTATCTAGTCTACCATATCAATAAAATAACCAAGAACATGGGAATGTTTGAGTGGTTAAGGCAATGCTAGAGGCGGAGAGCTTTTCTGGTTAACTCTCAGCACCTCAAAACTGTGTTTTGTAAAACACATTAAGAAAAACATTGTGATAGAAGTCAAAGACGTCTGTGTCCTATTTTCTGTCCTGCATCCTTACGCTGAAATTCAGAGATGATGAAAACTCTCCAGTGATTCAAACTACTTTATGTTGACCACATTGACCTTTCCAACCAATTTCACTGTGTACTTGGTGATCAATGACTGCCAAGGTCTTCTTTTCTGTTTTCAAAATTAAAGACATGTAGCTGAGGTAATAAAGAATGCATTCTTTGTTACAATAACCCTTTTGTATTGAAAATAACAACTTCTACAAAATATTATCCGCTCTGGAAGAGAAAGCAAGAGAGTGAAAGAAAGTACAGCAGTGGAGTAACCTGAGCTGTGTTCTTCCAGGGTTGCTTTCCCATTCGCTCCGCTGATTTTGCACAACATTCATAGTGTTAAAATACAGCCTAAAATCCTCAAATCCTCACTTACACATTTATAAGCCATTAGTAATTTTGTTGCTGTTCCCAAATTAGGCAGATTGGCCTGTGAGTTGAACTGTGAAGGGAAGGAAGTCAAAGGGGATATTGTTTCCGTTACTGTAAGTCTATTGTTTCAATAGAGTGAGATGGTCGATACTTTACAATGCAGCTTCAGAATAGTTCCCTTTGTCAAGCTTAGTCAGAATTTGGGCAACACAATGTGCCTGAGGATTCCTTCCTGCTCTACAGCTCAAAGCCAAGGATTAAGCTTCATGTAATCTCTAAATAAAATGGCTCAAAAATAAGATTCTCAAAATGATAATGTTTAAATAGATTTATCTTACAGCCCATGTCTTTGACACTTCCAGATTTTATTCAATCATTTTGATTGATTTGGAAGAGCAATTCTTTCTCCATAGTCAACCTAACTGTTTTAACACTTAAATTTTTAGGTAATATAGCTTACACAAGCATGATAAAATGCAAATTACTACAATTTGAACAGCATTTGTTTATGCTTATAACGTTTTAAATAAATAGATCTATAGCAAGTATAAAATAATTATAATTTGTATAACATGTCATGTATTAATTCCTGAAAAATATTTTAAGTAAACAAATATACAGCAAGGAAAAAAATGAGCATTTGTGAAAACGAGACATTTGTTTCATTTCTTGCATTACACTAGAAATATAATTATAGCATTTTATTAGTTAAAGTTGTGTACAATGTGCTAATTGCTTTTCATAATTAAAACTTAAGCTAAAATGTTAATAATTCACATCCGTGTGTATATTTTATCTTTTTATATAGTATATGTACGATACAAAGAGAAACTGTACCTATAATTAAAGGGCTAGTCTTTTCCTATGGTAGAAATACTGTTCTCCTTAAAATAATTAGGGTACATGAGTAATGTGTCACTGTATATATATTTTTTAACTTATTTGTATAAAGTATGACAAAAGAAAAGTTCTCACAAATACTTCTAAATACCTGTATAACAGAAATTACTGTTTTTAAACCAAAAGAGCTAATAACATAATGTACAAATGTAACCAAGAAGTTATTTAAGGAGGAGCAAAGCTGATACCAACTCAGCTATTATTTCTGTAGCTCCAAACAGCAACACCTCCTCACGTAAGTTGATTTAATCTCAGAGGAATGTGCTTTGTAGTCCATTTTTTAATTTATGTTTCTTACTTGATAATCCAAGTGAAATCTGAATTTGGAAAACCATCTGAGAACTGATATCCTTTCATTTGAAGCAGTATTATTTTATGAGATAGATTTTCATTTAAACTCATTATCATTCATCACTGACATTTGAGAGAGAGCTTTCAAAAACAGCATTTATATTCATGCATGATACACATGCTTGGCCTTAGGATAACTTGCATCATATAATCTCCTAAGGAGCTTATTAAAAAAAAAAGTAGTTTCCCACATTCCACCCAACTCAGCATCATTAAAGCGGCATCCTGAGGCAGGGTGTGGCTCAGAAATCTGAGTACGAAACAAGTTGAGCTGGTGAGACTGGTGGAGAAAGTTCTAGGCGGTTCTGTTATCAATGGCTAATGTCACGATTTTCAGTGTTTTGCTCTATCAAGCTTATTTAATGAACAATACACTCTGAGAACACATTATATATATATATATATATTCTACTTATACATTATATATATATTATATTTTGTGAAGCTACTTTTTTCGAATTTTTATGTGTATGAGTGTTTTGTCTGCACATATGTCTGTATAGCACATGTGTGCCTGGTACTCACAGAGGCCAGAGATAGAGTTATAGACAGTAGTGAGCTGCTGTGTAGGTGCTGGGAATAGAAACTCAGGTCTCTGTAAGAGCAGTAAGTTTTCTTAACCACTAAGCCATCTCTTAAGCTCCATGAGCTTTCCTTTTAAAACTAATTTTTGCTAATGTGTGGAATTCAAAATGTTAGCAATCATTATCCCTTCTTATGTACTATATCTTGGTCCAGTTCTCAGTCTGACTCCAGGTTGTAGTGAAAGGGGAACGCAGGCCTACTTTTCGTCTGGCCCAGCTCCCGCACGGCTAGCTTATACCCCGAAATAACA